>JAOEGS010016523.1:0-60070 GCA_025447755.1 Corythornis vintsioides | reverse complement strand
CCCAATTTAGTGTCATCTGCAAACTTGCTAAGGATGCACTCCATCCCCTCATCAAGGTCATTGATAAAGATGTTGAACAGTACTGGTCCCAACACTGAGCCCTGGGGAACACCACTAGGGACCGGTCACCAACTGGAACCAGCTCCATTCACCACCACTCACAGGGCTCGGCCATCCAGCCAGTTTTGGATCAAGTATAGAAATCCTCCTTCTCCCATCACAGAAGAGAATGTCCAGAATATACACTTGACACTTGAGATGTCTGGACAAGGGGCATTCAGTCCCCTGATGAAAGACAAGATCCCAAAGTGCACTTACCTTGAAGAGCTTCTGAGAGTGTTTGATCATGAAGGTCACTCCATTGTTTAACTTTGTGATATTCTCCTGAAGATCATTTGCTGTCACCTGGCAAGGAGACACAGCCACAGGCACAGCAGTTAGAAAGGGATCAAGAAGGGTCTCTGCTGCCCTTGCAGTCTCTGGGGCACAGACACACAGATAACATCTCAGCAGATCTACTCTGAAGACACCAGCACACCAGGCTCACAGCACACCAACAAGCAGAGCTGACAAGAGCCAAAAGTTGCTCAAGACAAAAAAAACAAAAACGAAAACAAAACCACAAAACACAGAACAAAACAAAACAACAACAAAAAAAAACCCAACCCAACAACAACCTGGACAACTTTTTTTCTTAAAAGATGCAGGACTCTGCTCTGCTTTCAATTTTACTGAAAAAGATGAAGCATCAGTTGCAAAAGATGGCAGGTCTGGGCTGAACACTAGGACTGAGTCCTACCAGGAAACTCCACCTCACCATTCCAGTCTCCAACACTCCCTGTATCCACACTTAATCGTTCAATCTCAGTTCTCCCCCAACAGGCCTGCCAAGCCTCTGCTTCCTACCTTGCAATATCCCACACGCAAATACTGAGGTATTGCTCACATTTTTGGGCCATAGGATGTGGGGTGCAAACATGAGGGCAAGATTGTGGGCAGACATCTTGTTCTTGTCCTGTTTCTTGGCAGTCTGGTAGAGCAAGTCTAGCAGCAGCTTGAGCAGACTGCGGTTGGGCGCGGGAAGGATCAAAAACAGCAGCTGGAGGGCTTCAATCTGGCGCTCTTTGTCTGGAGTGCTGGTCTTATTCCCCTTCTCATCAAACAGCATCAAGTCTGCCAAATCACAAGGCAGAATGGGAAGAACATACATTACTGTCTCCAACAGCAGGTCAATTCCAGTTACCCTTCCCTCTTTGTAGGCAGATCTCTTCCAAACAGCTCTTGGCCCTCCAGCTCCCAAGCTCCCCATCTGACAACACCATTGCTAAGAGTAATGATGAGTTGAAGGCAAGCTGGAGGAAGTTCCCATCAAGTAACACAGTTAAGTACATAGAAACCACACCTTGCTCAGGAGACCCTGCAGACTTAAAATGGATGGAGACCCAGGCTACCAATGTGGGGTCTGTTCCTCTAGGTTTCTGATTATTGCTGTAGAGAAAAAACTGAGCTAGACTGACTAAGTCTAATTCTCTGATTTCCAGTTCCAGTCTTCCCACTACTAGTCTGAGATGGTACAAAGATTACTTTTTACTCTGCCTTTAAGGATTACACTTCTTCAGCCTAGGGTGCAGCTCTGTAGCACTGACAGCTTTCTAGGAGGTTAGTTCTATCCTGTCTGCTCCTCAATGACTCCTGCTGCTCACTCACCTGCAATTTTGAGGTGGGCATGGAAGTGCTTGTGTGTAAGCAGAGGCTCTGGTAATTCACCCAGGAACATCTTAAGCAGCGTGGCCACGTCATTGGAATGAAACTCCCCAGAGTCCAGGTCAATATCTGTACCACTGTTCAGAGCATCCTTTAGGATTTGTTGCCTGATGCTGTTGCCTGGCACCCGAAACAAGCCTTCTGCTCTTAGATCTGCTTGACAGAGGGGAGAAAGACCACTGACTAATCAAAGGCTGATTCCCATCTTCTTACTAAAGCATTTCCCTCTCTTTTCCAGAGCTTGACGGTAAACCTCAATGAAATGCATCCAGAGACATGACTTCAAGCTGGTTCCCATCAGTAGAAAAAGCTCATGCACAGAGAGAAACAGATTAATTCATCTGCTAGGCAAGTCTGGGCATCAGTTGCCTAGTGCAGCCCCAAGCTCCTGCTGCTGGAGAGCTCAGAGATTCTCACTGTCTGCACCAGAGACTTGAAGTAGGCCAGACAGATACCCCTTGGATAAGACAGCAAGACAGAATCACTTACTTTTGTGCAGATACTCAATTAGCTGGGAAACCTGTGCAATGCCTTCTTCAGTCAGCGGTGAGCCAAACACCACCCCTTTCTCTGCAGAACAGAAGATAATGTGCTCAGGCAGCTCAAATCCCAACAGCCACAGAGATGAATGGTCACAAAGAACAGGATCTCAGCATGCAAAGACCAGTGCACCAAAATGCTTGGGGTAAGGGTCACAAGGACCTCTCCAGATGTGAGATATCAACAAGCAATCAAATAAATCACTTCATCTCACCATGCTGTACTTCCAAGGGTTTTACCATCCTGCTTCTTACCTCATCTTAAGTACAGCTTTCATGAGCTAAAATGTGGCTTGACTGGGAGTGGAGCAGAAAGAAGAGGTGTAGCTATGAAACTACAGGAGTGGAGAACAAGCACTACTGGGGAGAACAGATGTTATCTGACTGGCTTACTCCAGCCTCCTTTTCAAGGATGGATAATACCTGGAATTCCCTGATCCCAGTGAATCTGTTTTCCAAGTCAGCTGCTCTGGTCCAAGCAAAGTACAAAGGCTGTATGGGACAAAGCTAGAAAAAACAGAAGAGTAGCAAAGCAATGAGCTGGGCCCTTCTCCATATGGAGCACTGACAGGTCCTCTCACTCCTGGAGTCTGTGTTCATCTCATGGGGCTGTTACAGGCAGGGCATCAGCCACCAGATCCAGAACTCCAGTAAATAACACAGGCTAGACTCCCAAAGGAAGATACAAGCAACCTTCCAGGTAAGACAGTGGTTATCTAGCAGAACAATATTTTCTAATAAATGCAGTCTTGCTGGTGAATGGCTTTTCCCATCAGACACACACAGCCAGCACACTCTGTCCCTCAGAAAGATGAGGCAACTCCCAGGGGCTTCAGTGGCATCAGCCAGAGCCCTGAGCTCTGCTGCTTCCCTCAAATGCATTTAGGTTTTGACTGCAGCTAGAGACAAGATGAATGGACCACACTGCAACATGCTGACTAGGATTGAGAACCGAAACCAGGTACAGAACTGGTTTGTCCCACACTTGCACTCAGGCCTCAGAGAGTCAGCAGATTTAAGATAAGGATATTTATCCTTTCTCCATGACCAGAGTGATAAGAGCACAGGCTAATTCTGAAGGCAAGCTGGGTATCCACACCTCAGCTTTCTGTAGCTGAAGATTTCCCTCCTTACTGTTACAGCTGACAGCCCAGCAATCGAAGCAGAGCATTGGCTGGTCTGATATGTTATCTCCCCCACAAGCTTTCTCTTGACTTCCCCTCTCCCCCAGCCTCACAGGACATTTTGATTTTACTAGCTTTTGGTCTGTTGTACTAAAGAGCTTACTGTTCTGTGGTGTTGATGCTCACAGCATGTAGGAAAGACCTGGTTCACCCTATGCACTTCTCTAGCAGCCTTCCTGTGCAACTAAATTTATTCTGCCTGAAGAATGTTCCACTTTCTTCTGGGACTTCTAAAATATATGGTAAGCCACAAGGAACTCCAGCCTCCTGTTAAATCAAGAACTTTGACCTCTCTCTGATAAAGCATATGCTTCAGTCTTGCAGGAGAAAGGAGGGCCATGTAACCTCTTGATCCACACATAAGATCCAAAAGGCTTGACAGTGAAGGGAGAGAAGGGTTGGTGAAAGATTCTTATCCTTGAAAAAAGCTAAACTCATTAGACATTCAACAGATAGAATCACCAGTGGCCAGGAGAAGAGGAAAATACATCTCCTTGAGACATGAAGGGCCTGCCAAATTTGATTTAGTTTTGAAGTCAGAAGTTGGTTTCTGAATGAGAATTTGATTCTCAAAGAAACTTGAAAGACGTCTCAAGAATGGATGCTGAGTTAGAAAAGCTTAGATGTTATTGTATGAATGCTTCTGAAACTAAGAAGCAGCATGAGATTGAGTTCCCCGATGCTCAAAGAAGTTTTTAAGTATTTGCAGTTTGATCAGCTCTGTGCTCTATAGTCCTTGGCTTTGAAGAACTAAAACCTGTTTGTTCTAGCTGGTCTGTAATGAGAAAAACGATGGCTCCAAGAAGAAACATACAGCACACGTGACTGATTTTCTCTGTAGGCACAAACTTATTTTTCTCAGAGTTTGGCCATGGAGTTCACAGACATTGCCTGTCAATTCAGGGAGACACTGCCATTGCAGCCTGGGAGTGCAGCCAGCAGACTTGGAAACATCTGCTAGCTGTAGCAAGACACATGGCCATAGAGACATCTGAATGGGAGAAGGCGGAGCTCCTGGGGAAGAGAGTGAGCTGAAGATGTCAGGTCTGATAAAAAGCCCTGCTCCAGCAGAGTACAGATAATTTTTAAAAATGAGTTTGAGAATGCTCCTGATAGAAGGTTTTGACAAGAACAGGCAAGTTTCCATACATGCTAAGAAAACACTTTCAACTTGGTTACTCACTCGCTTCTGTTAGCCAGGCAGCAGCATGTTTCTGAATTTCAGGTGTCCTGCTATTCTCCAGGAACAGAGGCAAGAGTAGTAAGGGGCATGAGCACAGCCTAACTGCAGTCTGGGCACAGTGTGAAGATCTGTTATTATGGAGCAGCAAGGTAAGGCATGGCTATACTGAGTAATTCTCACCCAAGGGTGCTAAAGGACTCGATTTGCAGTATTTGATTTTCCCTTGCAGTGCTGTCCAGCCCGGGGTGAGTGTATTTACCAGGGTTCCTACTGAGGGAACCAGGAGCGGGGGACTGAAGACAGCACCAGAAAATTCAGCATGAGCCGTGGGGTTGCAGAGCTTTGCCTTATGAAACAATAGAGGAATAGGTTTGGTAAAATCAGAAACAACTTAAACTATACAAAGGCTGAAGACAAAAGTTATACTCAGACACAGTGATAGCTCCCTTCTCAGAGGCACTGACAATAGCAGAACTGCTCAAGGGAAAGACTAATTAGAAGTGTTCAGTCTCAGGCTGACAACATTTGAAGGCAGCTACCCACAGCTTCTCTGCCAGCAGACAGCCAGGCTAGCTAGGAAACCAGAGCAGAGGAGGGGTTTGATTGGTGCCCAGATTGAGGCAGTTTCCGTCTAGATGAGCGAGAAGGTTTAACTGAACTTATGAGAACCAGACTTCCCTTAAGTGTCAGCAGAGGTAGGAGCAGACACACACACCCCTAAAGCACTCTTTTTTTATTCACAACAAAAGAGAGGAAAATGTCAGCTACTGAAGAGGAGAGGTTCTGAACACAACTGTGCTCAAAAGCAAATCTCAGACTTCTGAGAAGGGGCCTGGGGCTAACGTTTCATGACCAAGACAGCTGAACTTGAAAGTAAGATTAGTCAGTTTACCAGAAGAAAACTCCAGCAGAATTCTTGTCTCAAAGAGAAAGAGAAATATTGTCACCTCCCAGAGCTGAATCTCAGATTGAGCAGAATCAGTCTGCAGAGCTTTGAAACTGACTCACTAGACTGGGATATGGATCAGAGCAGCACTGGCATTTGGATGCAAGATGCTTACAGATTTCTGAGCTGCATAGACAAGACCTTCCAGAGAGCTGGGACTGCAACTAAAGGAGATGGTGAGCCCTAAGCGAAGGCAGTGACCTGGAAAATCTGGGTATTATTGTTCTTCATGGAACCTCATGCTCTCAAGCATTTACTGATATTCCATCACTTATGAGGAAAGCTAATAAGCTAAAGAAAATAGAGTATGCATTACCATGGATATGAACAGAGAGCCAAGAACACCTTGGTGTGTATTGGAAGAACCTGAAGCTTGTTCAGGTACCCTTCTCCAGAGCTCAGGTCTATCCACAGGACCAAACTAGAAATGTTCAAAGACCAAGCTCTATCTCTCTGGTGTGTGCTGCACTGAGCACAGCAACCAGCTGACTCACTGAGGACAACCTGACATACACCATAGCAATAATACCCAGAAAAGGGGTACTCCAGAATTGGTAGGACATTTCTGGGATGAACATCCTGGCCTTGGTTTTACTTATTTCTAGAGGTGGCATCCCCAGAGATTACAAATTCATATTATTAAGCATACAATGCAAGCTTGAAAGAGGTCTACACCAAAAGTTTTTGATGACAGTCAGCATCACCCTGCAGATGAGGAAGAGACATCCGCCATACTCACCCTTGCGCTTCAGAGACATCAGAGAGCGAAAAAATCCAGAGGCTGTGCTGTTTGCCCCGGGCAGCTTTGGATCTTCCTCTCCCATTAGCTGGGCCAGCTCTGACCCAGGCAAATCAATGAGCCTGGTAATGTTGCTGACAACTAGCTCCATGAACACCTCTGGTTTTTCATGGCGGAGCTTTTCCACAAAGAAATCAGGATTGAAGATGATGGGCTGGCTGCGGAGGGGGGAGTCATTGCAAATGACAAAACTGCAGATGGCATCACTGCAAAGAAAGAGAAGGAGGAAAAAAAATACAGTAACTCCTCATGCTTTGGGTTTTTTTCAGCCAGCTGGTCTGTCCTGAAGGAGACATCTGGTGACACAGGAGCTACTGGTCTGCACCAGCAGCACTGCCTGTCTTTGATAAGTGTTCACAGTAGTTACACTTCCCTTTGGAGTAAAACCATTCCTCAGAAATTCACTCCCAGTGGCCTGAAAGTCTAAATCCCAGTCTTTTTTCATGGCCAGTTTACACTCATCAGTACCCACTGCCATTCCATCAATCCCTACTTTCCTATCAACAAATAGTTCCCATGACCTGGGACTTTGTTAAGGTCATAGACATGCAATAACAGTGGGCCACAGGTCTACTAGAGGTGTGGTCAAATGCTCCCAGCTGGTAAGATGGCAACTCTTTGGTTCCTGCTCTCTGCCAGCTTCACTAACTGCCCAGCTACGCAGTCCAAGTCTGGAGCAAGTGTGAGCTCATCAGCATAAGCATGAGCTGCACCAGATTAGTCCTTGAGAATCCCTTAGTCACTTTTCTCCTAGAATCAATCTTTTCAGTTCATCCAGTTCCTGCCTTTTCTTCAGACTGTCCTTTGTCCAACCTTCCTACTCTCTTCTGACTGACTCCTGCTTTCTCCATTTCATAGCTTCTCATGTGGCATGGGGAAAGGGGTGCACCTGAGACACTGCTGTGCTAAGGGTTATCTGTAACAGACACATTGCCCTACCAGAGATTAGGTAAACTACATTTATCATATCTATAGAGTTATCAAAGAGATGGCTCATGTTAATCAGCACTCTTAATGCTCACACTTAAATCTTATCCCAATTTCCATCTTCCTCTAGGTCTGTCATTACCATCTTCCCACCACTCTTTCAAACATATGCATGCTTCTGAAGTCAAGCCCACAGGCTAGAGTTGTCAGGCTCACTCCTCCTGCCTCTCTTTTACTTAAATGTGAGGATTAGTGTCATTATTCTCCAGTCACAAGGCACTGCCCCAATGTCATACTCAACTATAAAGTGCTGGCCTGGCCCTGCAAGTTGGTGTGCCAATTTTTCAAGGGCTCAGGGTGGAGGCTGCCTACCCACCCAGCTTGCACACACTGCTCACTTTCACTGCCTGACATTCCCAATTCTTGGGAGATGTTGCTGAACACCACATCTCAGGAGCAGCTGCCTAGCAATAAAAATGCTGTGCTTGTGCACCAGGGATCATGTCAGTCCTTAACCTGCAGTGTGGCATCCAGGAGAAGTTATGTGCTTACTCCTGAGGCCACCAAAGGCTCTCTCACAGAAAATAGGAGCACTTTGACCTTCCTCTCCTCTCTGCTGGGGAATGGAGGCCACATCACTATGTTTGGACCATGCTGGGCACCTGTGCTCGCTTCTCAGCACACCTGCCACCAAAAGCATTTGAAACTCACTGGACCTTACATCCATTGGTCCAAGCAATGGAGAACTTCAGCTCAAACACCTCGGCAACTTACTGTTCTGATGTAAACTGACATTAGTTAAAGGGGAGGTCATCAAACCACATACTGGGCAAGTCACATGAACTCCAGCCTGCCTCCACAGAATGTGAGCCAAACAGTTACCTGAGCAACTGCTGTATATCTTTAACCTGAAAGGCCACCTTGGTGTGGTTCCCAGGATGTGTGATCAGAGTAAAAGAAAAAAAGCTGAGGCTCAGGCTCCACCCAGAGAAAGGTACTTGTGAAATCAGAGGAAACCAGCCTCTCAGCAATACTTGCATCATGAGAATCTGTACAAAAGGATCTCCCCTTGCCACTGCTCTCTGCAGATGTCAAAGACTCCGTCAAGAGGATGGAGAGAGGCAAGGTCTGCAAGGCAATCTGCCAGATCATCTAGAATTTTAGAAAGCTCTTAAAGGCTCCCAGCTGAATGGCTCTGGGTGGCATTGCAAGCATGCTGCTGACTCCAAAAGAGCTACGTTTTTCTGAGCACTTCCCACCCAGCTTTTCAGCTATTTGTAATCTGCAATAAATCAAGACCAAAATGCAATAACTTGGTATCAGCTGCCAGAAAACAACTGCCAATCGATCTGATCATATTCACATTTCATTGCACAGGGCTACAATGCACAAACAAGTGCCAGCTCTGCCTGTAATGTGGAGCGAGCCCTTTGCCTGAAACCCATGACAACTCATTCTGTGGCAATACACATCCCAAGAAGGGTTAATAGCAAGTGTATATGCCCAGTGACCCTGCCTGCAATGATCCATGCACTGTTATTCACTCACTAGCAGTTTTGTTTCCCCACAGAGAAGATATGCAAATACTTCGCATCAGTTACATCAAGCATCACAGATTATCTGCTGCTGCTGACAATTAGATATCTAGATTCAGAGAAAGAAAATAAAACAATTTTGTCAACTAGAACTGACTGAAGTAACTTCTCTGCACAGCCAGTGTCACACAAAGTTTAACAACATTTAATGTAAAAATAAATAGAGAAAAGTAAACTTCTTACATGAGTGCTGAGAGCTTTTGGAGAGGCATTAGGAAGCAGACACAGAGAAAAGAACTTGCTCCTTGTTTCCAGCAACAAAAGAAACCTGCCTGTCCCAGCACAGCCTATGCAAATTCCACGCATGCTAGGAGACACAAGGGCGCATTATTGGGCTGAAAGGCCCCCTTGGCACACACTGGGCATCAGCCTTCACACAGAGACAAAACAGAAAAGAAAAGCTGAACAAATTGATTCATGTCTTTTGCCAAAGGCTGCATAGCTGGAGTTTAACAGCAAATAATTCCTACATAGAAATGAGGGTTTTGAATTAGGACCAGCATAGTATTAAGTGCTCTCCACCTGTATCCAAGAGGCATCCAAATCTATCCTGTGTTTACCATGAGTAAAGTCATGCAAACACATTCCCAACATCATCCAAGCACAACCAATGTTACAGCACCAGCAGGACAATAGCCAAGTCCCTTAACTGCACAGCCTAGTGCTCAGAAACACTCTCTGCCCCTGCCTTTCACACTTCTAGATCCTTTCAAAGACAAAGCACACAGATTGGACCCTCCAGAGCTGGAAACAGCACCTGGCCATTTATCTTTGCTACTATTACTGTGCCACTGTGTGCTGTTCCTCCACTTCAAACTCCCTCTTCCACATTTCTCTGGATTCCCATTCGGTTTCCCTGTCTGCCATAGCTGGGACCAGCAGCCTCCTACTCTCATTGTGGTAAAGCACTTCAAGGAGCTACTTAATTTTGAAAAGGTCACTATTAGCAGTTCTTCCTCACATAGGAAATTTGCTGTTGCATCATTATTGCTAATCAAAATGGAAATGTGACACAAACCCCTATTTCTGAGCAAAGATAAAAGCCCCCACTGGTTTTACACACAATAACACTGCCAAGCCTCACTGCTGCACACACTATAACCTTCAGAAAAAGCCATGTGCCCCATCTGCTGTTTACATGTTAAAAAAGGAAGATGGATGTATTCTACCTACACTCAGTTTACGTAGTAGCCGCAAAGAAGACACAAACATGGATTCAGAGAGTTTGTTTGGGTTGGCTTTTTTTACTTTGCTTGCAATTAGAGTTATATTTTCTATATGCTGTGATCTCAGATTGCTTTAAGACACGTCAAAAGGCAATAAAGGAATAAACAGCTTCCTTTGCAATTCCATGAATAAAATCAAATCCCAATGAATAATAAAACCTTGTACTTGTGATTAAGACAGCAAATTAAAAAAAAAAAAAAAAAAGGGTTCTATATTGTCCTGAGATTGCCATTCTAGTATCTTTTCGAAGAGAAGCCTGTGATCCCAGCCAAGTCACAAAGAAAGCTGTCTGTCACACACAACATTCTTGCTTCAGGCATGACAGCCCCATCATTTCATGGGGAGTGGATGGTGCAGGAGGTCAAAATCATGATGGATCAATTAATCCCTAAGGTAACTAGATCCATGCCAGGGAAATGCCTTGGAAACTAGGACAAAAATGGGACTGGCAAAACCCAGTGATTGAACCTGTAGTGCAAGAGCCATGCAAGCAGAGAGATTAATGTGGCAGAAGTTTGCTTTCAGATGGGTGAGACCTAACTGGTTTAGTGGCTTTTACGGACTTCAGATAGAATGTTCTAACTTCACCCATGTAAAATGAAAAGCAGATTCAAGAAACATAAAAATAGGAGAATACAAAGTAAGAGATAGTTCCACGATAGAGTAGTAGTTATGTTTTTCTAGCTAGAAAGTAGACAAACAAACAAAAAAAAGCTTCAGATTGCAGAGGAGCCTGATGCACCCAATTCAGTGGGCAAAACCCATCTCCGGTGCCATTTTGCACATTGGTGTGTCCTGGCTAAGGAGCTAACACATCAGACACAGAGTAGATGAGTTTTACCATACAGGAGTGAAAGGATTAACAAGCTTTTGAAAACAAGGCAGATAATGAAAGAAAATATCCCTCTATAACAAGAAAATCTTTTAACTAAGAAAGAGACAAACTGCTGCCAAATATTGAGAGCAGGGCTATATATAGGCGGGCAGTGTTAAAGAACACAAAACACAAGCAATTCCTTGCCTGGCTATGCACAAAGGGAGACAGGACAGATGCGCACATGCTCATATTTCCCAGGGAAGAAAGAAGTACTATCATTTCCTATGTTGTGCCAGAGCAAGGAATCAATTAATGAGGTTGTCTGAAGACAGTATTTCCAGAGACAGATAGGAGCCATCCTAGATTTTGCAAACAGATGAAAGAGCCATATTATTATGTGGAATCATTTTAAGTACAAAAGGACTAGAAGACAAAATATTTCCTAGATTTTTAAAAATAAGAAACGCCCCAACATTGTAAGAATTTAGGTGGGAAGGGGCTGTAGAGACATTAGAAGTTACTTCATAGTTGCTTTGAGGACTGTACATCAGACTGACATTCTTGTAAAATAGAGTAACAAAGATCATGTTCATGCCTCAGCTTTGGCACAGCAGCTCTTCATAGGATGACTGATTTGCGTCTGAAAAATGTCAAGAAAAACAGACAGCAATTTTTGCCTAAGGTTACACTCCAAAGGTCTTTAGGGGCAGAGTCCTTTTGTGACGAGTACACAGTGCATGCCAATCCTGGCTTGCTGTCTCTAGGCTTAACACAAGTGAGCCATACTAGATAATGCTGCCTTTTTAATTTTTGCTTTGCTTTCTTCACATTTAAACAGCTAACATGGTGATTCAGCCTTTTGCCTATGGGAACCAGATAATTATATACAATTTAAACAGCAAGGAGCTGGGGAAGAAAGCTGCTATTATGTGATGGCAGCCTGTGCTGGACAATCTGAATCTAAAATGACACCTGGCTATCCTTTGGATATCAGGTAAATTGGATATCCAAGTCACTGCTATAATCTATGAATTCAAATTCTGCCTCAGTAAAGGCCTCAAAACAAACCTTGGCAACATCAGCTACACATCTGTGATGTGAACCTGGAGACAGACGGGGAAGATAAAAGGGTTGGGGGGTTAGAGTGTGCTTTAGAAGACACTGAAAATGCAACATATTACCAGTGTCAAAGAAAACTACAGTAGCAAGACAGCTTGATATATGTGAAATATCCAGACATTTGCATTTCAGCATGAAATTTCTCAAGCTTGACCTCAGTGAAGTCTTTTGTGATATCTTTAACAATAGTCACTGGAGCATTTTAAAGTCAACAAAGCAATACTTCAATCGGCCACCATCACAACAGAGTATCCAGCTGCCTTTTAATGCTGGGAGGAGGAAAAGAACTAAGCAACGCCTTAGAGAGAAACCCCATATTCACTGTGGTGCTCCTCACCCAGCCTCCTTCCCAGCACCACCACACAGCTCTGGATGATCCCATGCTGTGTGATGGCTTGGTGTCATACCCAAGACTGTAAAAAATGCAAAAACACGGCTACCATAAGAAACCAAGTAATTTTATATTAAAGATCTGCAAGCTCTTACATCTGCTGTAACATCAAAACCCCCCAAAATTAACAGCATTAAATAGCAATGCGGCTCCAATTTTCATGATTTTCAATGCAGTCTAAAGTTTGCATTTTTATTTCAGTATAAATCCCTACTGGGAACAGCAATAGAAGAGGAGCCTTAGATCCAATCCCGATTTCACTGAAACCAGCACCAAAACAGGATCTTTTTAGATGGCAGCAGCTGCCTCTTCTCGTTACTGATCTATTCACTTTTATCACTGTGGCACTGGGAACCTTGGTCACAGCTGGGGACTCCACTGTGCTCCATGCTGTACAAACACAGAACAAAGGCAATACTCTGTCTTTAGGGCTGATAGCTAAATCTGAAATTAATGCTGGAGGGACGAGAAAAAAAAGGAGGAATCCCAAGAGAAGAGGCAGCACTATCAGTCAGCATGACTAACTGAACTCTGCCAGCTTTTCTGTAGACACTATTAAAAAGGAGGGCAAGAAAGGACAGAAAAAATAATCAGGTCATACTGCAGACATTTAGAAGAAACCCAGCTTCAGCACAAGGGGCGACATGGGACTGAACACAAAGGAGCTGTTTTGAAAGCTATCAGGCAGGAATGACTGGGATGTGGGGCTGAGAAGGTAAGAGCTGAGCTCCACATGCTGGCCAGGAGCTGCTGGTGAGGCAGAGACACCAGGCCAGCAGTGCTGGGCAGCCAGAGGAGCCTGGCAGCACCACAGGGCACTGTGGGGCAACATCTCCAGAGGTGCCTGCCAAGCTCTATCATTCTATGATCTGGACCCTGCAACATGGTGGAATGAATGGTCACAGCCTGAGGAAGCCCTGAAGACACTTCCCACCACCCAGAACATTCTGAGCAGGCATGCTCTCTCCTTCAGGAGAAGGTCCCCAGAGCCTGGGGCTAGTCTGTATAGAAACCATACTAAATGGTCTTTGTCAATAACATATCAGAGACCTGAAGTACCCTATGGAGTCAGGTGGTATTTGCCCTCAATGCTGTGTCCCTTGTCTAGGACAGGGATTTGAGGCCTTTTCTCCCTATTCAGAATTACCCACCCAGAGATTTAACTAGAAGTCTAACAAGCTGCTATGTCACCTCCTCTTCCCATGGACCCTGACACCTTTCTTTTGTAATCTAGAATTCACCACCTAACATCTATCCACATACTTTTGTCAACTGACTGCTCTTCAAAGCCATATCCCAGGTAGGAAACTTCTTCCCATTTTTGGTTGTTTGGTTCTTAGCTGGATGGACTGTATGGTCCACATGTATCTGCTGTATTTCCAAAGAGTGCCAATGGGTACTTTCTGATTGCCAACAGTAATAGCACTCTCTTGCTCTCCTCATTTTTAAGTCTTCAACTACTTTACTTGCCCATTTTGAGTGTACTGCTAGTCAAGAAGTGTCATGGCCCAGTCCTACCTTTATATCCTTGGCCTCTGGCACTTAAATTGCTGCATGCACCTCTGATTGTCACCCTTACACTTGAAGGTAAAGGTCCTCAGGCATCCTTCAGGTGCAGGGAAAAAAGCAGTTTAGAGTTAGCAAAGATACACCAGGCAGATGGTTCTCAATTCAGTAGCTCCAATCCAGTGTTCAAGTCAGAGCAGAATTACCATCTATGAAGAGCCCCAAAATGATCAGGTTTACATCTGAGATGGGAAAATAAATATTTAAAAATAAATAAATTGAGCAATCACACAAAAAAAGCACAGCAAAATCAACAAGCTATTGTAGCAACTAGTCTCAGAACTCAGAGCAACCCAGCAGAGAAGGATGTTTTCCTCCAGCCCTTCCCCAAGATGATAATCACCCAAAATCAGTAGCACCAACTGGTGCCCAGAAGACATTAGTAGATCCATCTCACCATTAACTGCCAGCACTCCAACAAAGTATCACAAATCCAGTACAGAGTGCAATAGCACTCACATGTTCACTTGACTGATGGGGATTTTTTTTCCTGAACCAAGGGGATACTAAGACCTGGGTCAGGACTCTCAGTCATCTCCCAACAATGCTACTGGGTGAGGTTCTGTAGTCACAGCCTGGCAAATACAAAGGTATTTGGAAAGTCACAGCTCTTGTTTATGTTCATTAGACTTTTGCACTTACAGAACATCAAGGGTTGGACAGGACCTCTGGAGATATCTAGTCCAGTCTCCCTGCTAAAGCAGGCTGGCCTAGATCAGGTTTGCATGCAGGTGGGCTTTTGAAAGCCTCCAGAGGAGCCCCCCCCCCTCCATGTCTCTGGGAAGTTCCAGTCACCCTAAGAAAGGCAGATTTTTATTACGTTTAGGTGGAACTTCCCATGCTCTAGTTTGTGCCCATTGCCCCTTGTCCTGGGGCACCACTGCACAGAGACTGGTCCCAGTTCCACAGCACTCCTTTGCAGAGGTGCAGTGGGCAAGCTGTGTGCTTGCATCTGCATTTTGTATCACGGTGGCGTTTGCAAAGGAAGAGTGCACATCAAATCCCTTCTCATCAGCAATCGTCTGCAGACACCCCTGAAAATGTCAGAGGCCACATCCCATGTTCCAGATGTGTAAACTCTCACAAGCTGAAATTGCAATGAGGTACACCTGGATGCATGCCAACATTTAGATAAGTTGATGACATCTGGTCAGGGGTGCTGAGGCACACAGATAAACAAGGCTGGGTCAGCCACGGAGCAGCACAGCATGTGGTACCAGGGAGACAGAGATGCACAAAGCAGACCAATTAACTCACCACAGTGAGTAGAATGGAGATCTAGCACTTTTGAAGGGAATTTGGTCAGACTAGGATGTCAAAACCTGGAATATTGGACACAGATACCAGAATTCATATGTCAGTAAGCTATATTGTCACTTCATGCAACTATCCCTTACTGATTAGGAATGGCTTCCGTTCTCACCCAGCCTGACTGGTCATCTCTGTCTGGATTCACCTGGTTTCTCTGCAGAGCCCAGGGAGCAGTGATACATTTATGTGCTGCTCCAGGGTCTGCTCACGAGGATGCAAAGTGGCAGATGCGTGAGAGGAGAGATCGTGAAGGATGTTTCCTAAAAGACTTCCCACTCTCCAAGGCACAGCCAGCCTTAACACACTTGTCTCCTGCCCATATGACAGCTCCCAAGCAGGCCCATAGGAATGCCCCTGCAGTACTCCCAAAACATAAAGCTACATTTCAACCTTGAGACTGAGCTTCAGAACAACAAAAAGGGAAACTAATGCGGGTTCCCTTGAGAACTTCCTGCCATGGAAAATCAGAGCTGCCACATTACTACTCAAGAAGAAAGGATGTTTTGGCTGGACTCCAAATTATTAGAGTTTTATAGGCCAAAAGCAAACGCATTAAAAGTTCTCATAAGGCAGCTGGCAGTCAATTATTTAACCACCTTATCACATTTTCTACTATCTACAGCTTCTGAAAACATTTATGAGGAAACTGTAGATAGCTTAATTGCAATTACCTTGCACAGAGAACCAGGCCAGGTTCCTAGTACCTAGGCCAGGAACCAGGCAGTAAGGCTGCTGCACCTTGGAGAAAAGGGCCCAGAGCTGTTCTAGGACACAGCGGTGAGCATAACCAACCTGTAAACCTCTGAAACAAGGGGTTGGCCAAATTTATTACACCATGGGGCCACAGTTCCCGGCATTTCCTCTACCCATTCTGGCTCCAGGACCCCTGGGACTTAGGAACACAGGACCCCACCGTGTCAGTCCCCAGGATCACTGTGCAGGTTTGGCAAAAGCTGCACAGAAGCGGCACAGCAGGTCTGTAACTGACCCCAGCAAAGACCAGGCCAAGGAAAAGGCCTCGGCACCTTTCTGTGAAAATACGATCCTACAGAGAAAGCCAACTCTAAAACAAGTGGAAAAGACAAGGCCTTAGCTGTGACCAGAAGCCTAACCCAGTGTACCAAGGGACAGTATTTCCAAGAGAAACTTGACTTCATTGCAGCCATCACATACCAGCCAATGTTTCCATGCTGCCCTGTCTCCTTCCCATCTGTTGATGCCACTTATTAATCCAATACACATTGAAGACTTTTGACCTTTAGGACAAGGAATGTGATTTCCCAGCAGTGTCCAGCACTCAGCACTTCAGTTTCAGACTGAACAGAGTGCCCAGCCACCTTAACAACGCCCAGTGACATTTATTTTCACATGCTTGTAAGTGTGCACACAGCAACAAGGCAATGACTAGGCTGGCGAGAGCTAGACGCTGCTGTGGGCTATATGGGCAAGCAATGCTCCCCCTTCATGCAAACAGACAATAAATTGAAGGGTAGCAGAACAAGGATCCTGTTGTCCAAGTCTATCCCAGGAACTGAATGAGAACAGGACAGGGCGTTACATGCAAACATACAAAAGTACTGCAAATGCAACACAGCTTTGAGCTCAGATCTGGATGTTTGCCTGACAGGGCTAGCACTGAGTAAGGGGTTAAATTCAGGTCTAGGACTCAAAGAGCTCTAGAAAAGGGAATGTTTGAATAAGACTGTCTGATGCTCCAGGTATCTTGGGAAAAGTAGCCATTTGTTCACACTTGGCTTTAACTCTGAAATCAGCTACTCTTTCTGCATGACTCTAAGCAACTAATTTACTTTCTGCCATTCAGTCATATTCAGAGTGAACATTTTCAAATTCACAGCAAAGCTTAGATGGCAGTTGTGTCTCCTTTCATTGCCCGTTTACGATGGAAGTTCTTGATGTCTGGTTGTGCAGCGACACTATCAAGCCATTTTAGCAAGATGCCTTATGCCTTTTCTCAGCATATCCTGCTTTCCAGACTTATGGCTTTTTCCCCTTCCCCACTTCCCACCCATGACATATCAAATGGCAGATGTGAACACTGAGTGCCTGGCAAAGCATTTAGGCTGTGCTTGAATTGAACATTAAATGCATTCATTAAACAGACAGATGTTTTTCTTTTGAAATTGAGCACTCAGGCACACGACAATCATTATTCTCCCTTATGAACAGCCAGGCAGAGGTTAGAGACACCACATGCACAAGAGAGACACACACAAATCACCTTGTCACATTCATTAATATTTGGTAAGGAGGTTAAGACAATCAGCTTTCATTTCCAATCTTTAGGTCTGCATGCTGCAAGACCACACACACAGCATATAAAATTTACTAGCTGGAGTGCACTTCTCTACAGATGGGAGAAAACAGGGGCAAAAGCACAGTTGTGGAGCATACTTTTAAGAAGGCAAGCTTTGTGCTCTTTGTGGTGATAAAAATAGAAAGCAAGAGATTGATTTGTTAATGCTGCCTGTGGGTGACAGGAAGCACTGGAGTAAAACTGGTACTTCAGGCTTAGCTTTAACACTGGGGAATAAAGAGCTGAGGAATAAAGAGCAGTCATTTGAACTGATCCAGGTCACTTTAAAATCCTGTATCCAAAAAGAGGATTGCAAGTATCAGTTGCACAGAGCACACTCATCCCTTTACCAGGTCCATCATTTTAAGCACTCCCTGCTCAAATGCACCACTGAGCACCATCTCTTCATCCCTCCTTCCAGAGCCACCTTCTGCCACAACCCAAACCCCACAGCAGTGCCCCAGATAAGCACAATAAATGCCATCAGGATGTGTCCCTACTCGGAAGGGAATAGAACAGCACTACTGTGAATCCAGCTAGATACGAGGCATCAGCTCTCAGCTGTAATTATTTTGCAATTCCACAAGAATTACCACTCAAGGGATAATCAGCTTGCAGCTCTATGCCGCACATGCACGGGTGAAAAAAAAAAAAAAAATTACAGCCTTTTAGCAGTCATCCAATACATTAAAGGCGATTTAAAAGTAACATAGAGAACTGTGTGACGCAGACCATTGCACGTGTATTTCCAAAGCAAGAATAACGCATGTAGACCGGCCAAAGCGAGGGAGAAAGAAGGCTAGATGCGAAGCAAGTCTATATAGTGCCATCACCCTACCAAACGCTGCAACTGCCAAGTGCTCGGCGCCGTGTGCCATGCTGCGGTTGCAGACAGGAGCCTCAGCGCTGCACGCTTTGCACCCCCGTGGGCAGCGAGCGGCTGCGCCACAGCAGGGTCAGAGATGACAGGCGGGCGCTTCTCTTGGTTACCAGGAGTACAGGGACACGGCTCCCCGAGGAACAGTCCCGCGGGCAAGGGCGGGCGGTTCGCAGAGAGCTCTCACCCTTATAGAAAGGGGGGGGGGGGGTAAGCGGGTGGTAGTTCCCCTGCAATGCAGCACAGGGACTCTGCAGGGAGCACTCCCCTCCCGCCGAACCGACGGGTGTCAGGAAATCGCAGCAAACTTACGTCGCTATGTTCCCGGTGCCCCGCCCCGATCCCCGCGTCTATGCCGCGGGGGCGCCCGGCGCCACGGCCGAGAGACATCTCGACCAGGGGACCCTCATGGGGGAGGCCCCGCCACAGAGAGGGTCCGGCTTGCCGGGGCAGCACCGCAATGGGCGGGCCGAAGCGCACCAGTCGGCGCCTGCCCGCCAGCAGCGCGCTGCGGACGGGTGCAGAGTGTCCGCGGCGGGCCTGGCAGAACTCCGTAGGGCAGAAAGGGGCTGAGGCGGACATAAGGTAGCGATGGTCCCCGGTGTGGAGCGGGGGTACCACTCTTACCTGTTGCCGCGCCTCCCGCAGGGCACCCGTGCTCCCGCCGCCATCTCATACCTGCCGCTCCGCCTCCCCATTGGCCCGCCGCACCCTCCTCCCGGCCCCACCCTGCCCGGGACGCGCCTCACCATTGGCTGCAACCGTCACCTCCCGGCCACCATTGGCCGATTCGAAAGGGGAAACGGCCGATCCTCACACACGACGAGGGGTGAAACGGCCGCCCATATCGCGCGCGGCATGCTGGGAGTTGTAGGCTGGCGGTGAGCTTGGCGGGCCCTGTGTCATCAGTGTCATGGAATCATGTAGACGCAAGGGACCTACCTCTAAGGTCACCGAGTCTGACTGCTCACTCAGCGCTGCCTGGACACCACTAAACCGTGTCCCTCAGCACTACATCTCTGTGGCTTTTAAATACCCCCAGGGATGGTGACACCACCACTTCCCTGGGTAATCTGTGCCAGGGCTTGGCAATCCTTTTGGTGAAGAAGTATTTCTTAATACCCAACTTAAACCTCCCTTGGTGCAGCTTGAGACTGTTTCCTCTTGTCCTATCACTTGTTACTTGGGAGAAGAGACTGACACCCATTCCACCACAACCTCCTGCCAGAGAGCTGTCTAGAGCAGTAATGTCTCCCTTGAGCCTCCTTTTCTCCAGGCTGAACAATCCCAGTTCCCTCAACTGCTCCTCACAGCACTTGTTCTCTGGATCCTTCACCAGCTCCACTGCCCTTCTTTGGTCACACTCCAGCCCTTCAATGGCTTTGGTGTAGCAAGAGGCCCACAACGGGAGCACAGTATTGAGGGTGTGGCCTTGCCAGTGCCCAGTACAGGGGAACAATCCCTGCTCTGGTCCTATTGGCCACACTGTTTCTGGCACAGGCCAGGACACCACTGGCCTTCTTGGCCACCAGGGCACCCTGCTGGCTCATAGTCTCCAGGTCCTTTTCTGCCAGGCAGCTTTCCAGCCACCCTTTCCTAGGCCTGTGGCATAGCAGGGGCTGGTTGTGACCCAAGTACAGGACATTGGGGCACAGCCCAAAGAGCCCCTCAAGACAATGGGAGGTGGGAGAGCCTGGCCCAGCCATGTCCACCTGCCAGCAAGCTGCAGCAGGAGGCCAGCAGCATGTAGGATCTCCCGCTACTGGGGGAAGATGATGCATAGGCCATCTTCCTTACATTTAACTACTCTTCATGATAAGAAGGCAGCTCTGGGGAGACCTTGTTGAGGACTTTCAGTACTTAAGGGTGCCTGTAAGAAAGATGGGCCTGTTGTGACAGGACAAGGGGTGATGGTATTAAACTAGAAGGGGGTAGATTTGGACTAGCTGTAAGGAAAAACTATTTTTTACAGTGAGGCTGGTGAAATACTGGCACAGGTTGCCCAGAGAGATGGTAGATGCCCCATCTCTGGAAATACTGGTTTTGGATTGGATGGGGGCTCTAAGCAACCTGATCCAGTTGAAGATGTCCCAGCTCACTGTAAGGGGGTTGGACTGGATGACATTTAAAGGTCCCTTCCAATCCAAAACATTCTATGATTCCTGTGATAGGAGGCCATGGGTCTGTGCACAGCAAAAAAAAAAAAAAGCTCCAGGAAGTGTGACTTATACCATAAACCATGAACTCACATCTCAGCTTCATTCTTTTTTTATCTTTGTTCACTCTCAGGAAGAAATTAGAGGAACAGAAACATTGGAAAAGCATTTTTATTTCTTTTTCTTTTTTTTTCCTTAGTGGGTGGAAACACCCACCTTGCCTCTGCCAGAGTCCCGGTGGTCCTGCATGCTTGCTGAACTTGGGTTTGCACATAGTGTTCAGGTAGCAACCAAATAAAATTTTTTAGAAACAAGATAAATTGTAAATCAGAGTTCTGAGGGGACTAGGAATTAATATGATATTATTTTAATTGACTAGAATTTGGCTGGAGTAGGCCCTTGGCATTTTTAAATCTCTACACTTAATTATCTTACTGACACTGATTTTAGCATAAGTACCAAGGTTCTGCTTATACTGCTGCCCCCAGGAGGGTTTTCCCATCCCTGCACCTTGGTGTGTGTTACATCCTGACTTGGAACAGGGGAGTCCCAAAGACACTGCATCATGCTGGAGAAGGTGATGGTCCATTTGGATGCTGTGTGGGCACAGCCCCACAGGCACAGATTCACAGATAGATATTAGGCACATGTCCCTGCTGCTTGCATGCCTCACTGGACACAATCCAGGTAGATGGCTTCTAGGGAAAGGAAACAATGACGTTTTTCTTTTCCTCCCGATTTTAAACATAAAGACTCAGGGTGGGCATCTGCACTCTCCCAGTCAGCACCAGAGGCAGCATACTGGTCTTGCCCCCGTCACCTCAGACATGCCTAGTGTGCCTGCAGTGCACAGCTTGGAGACCTCCAGCGTGCAAGGCTAAGACAGATTGCTCTAGTAGGCCTGAATCCACATTACAGGTTTTGGGTGCTCAGAAGGTGACTGATGCCTGCCACACCCTGTCCTGCTCTCAGGGGAGGGTATCAGGCCAAGACCACAGGCAGCAGTGGAAAATGGATGTGACTTCTGATGGCTGAACATAGAAAGGAGGTGCTGCTGGAGATGTGTCCGATAGGCTAGGCTATAGGCTCCCTTCTGGTAGGAGCAGAGCAGCAGCACCTCAACATGGCTATGGGGCTCAGTCCAAGTGAGAGCCCTGGGTGGGGAAGTAGAAAGGGGACCATGACAAGGTAGGACCAATAGGAGTACAAGAGCTCCTCCTCCGCCCCCAGGCTTTTAAACAGATCTTGGAAAAAAAAAAAACCAAACCAAACAACAAACCAAAACAGAAAACAAAAAGCATATGAGAGCTATAAAACTGGATTTGCACCCTCCAGAAAGAAGCCCACAGCAAGAGACTGAACAAGCATAATCCCTTTAACTTATGAGGAGTCTGAAAAGCATTGAAATTTCAACATGTAAACAGGAAATAACAAGGAACTGAAGGCTTTTTAACACAGAAGGGAAAAGCCAGCTGGGTTCACAAATACGTATTCTTTGCAGTGTGAGTAATGGGACCTGTCTCTGCTGCCCTCAACATCATTCTCTTCAGCATGCTTTGGCCAAACACCATTTTTTGGATTCAGTGCAGAAGTAACTGGGCAAAAGCCAGATGCTCAGGCCAACCTGAGATGGCTTGACAAACAACAAGGTCCAGGATTATTTACACTGCTCAGGTCTAGCTTGCAGGAGGCTGGGACTTTCTATAAGAAAGCTGATTGTAAGCAAAGGACTTTATCACCTCTGGCTTCTTTCTTTTGCCAGACTCAGCCCTACTGCATATGTGCTAGGGCACAGGACATGGGCACTGCCTTGCTACTCTGTGTTGCAGCACTGCTCCTGGTAGCTGCGAGGCAATCCCCCCCTGAGGAGAAGGACCCCATTCCCAGGTCCCAGGCTGATGCAGGTGTGAGTCCCGTGGCAGTGCTGCAGCAGTAGAAGGGCCCATGGCACCAGGGCAGCAGACAGAGCACAAGGGATGCAGTGTGAACAGCTCTTAAGATAAGGAGAGAAGGAATCTGGACTGGGTAGGAACAGAGCGTATTTATCAATATAGATAATTTGTTACACTTTACCTTCTCCCTCACACACACCCCATCCACGGCAGGCAAACCAGCACCTTCCTCCAAGCACAGGAGGGCAAGGCTTGGGCCATAAGTCCATAATACACCAGGGTGGCTTCTCAGGGAAACTCAAACACAGACCCTCTTTTGCAGAAGAGTCTCTGCTGCTCCACTCACAAAGCCCCTATCAACCAGCATCCAAAGGCCATGGGATGTTGCCCGTACTTGGGCAGGTGCAGGCTGAGCACCTGGGGCTCCTCAGGGGCGCTGGGCTTTCAGACGGTTCCTGCGGCCAGCCTTGGCCCCACGCTGGGCTCCCTTCATCAGGCCCTTGAACTGGCCCTGCATTTTTGCCCGCTTCCTGGAGGGAGGAAGGTTAGTTAGCAGGAGGCTAGGTTAGTGCAGGCACTGGGCATACCTGATGCATAGGGATGCTCTGAGCTCCACAAGGAGCAGCACAGAGGCTTCAAGAGAGCTCCCAGACCCACAAAAACAAAACAAACAAAAACAAAAACAACAACAACAACAACCAAAAAAACCCAAACAAAACAAAAACAAAACAAAACAAAAAACCCTATAAAAATGTTTTAACAAACAACAGGATCAAACCCGGGTTTTTGCCCCATTCTTGACTCTGTCTTCTTCCCATTTGGCCTCACCTTCTGTTGAGTCTAGCTCTGTTCAGGGGGATATAGGCATAGGGGTCAAGCTGGCCCTTCTTCTTCACATCACCTTTACCTTTCTGTGGGAGAGGGACACAGAAGATGCAGCACCAGGGGAGATGCACACAGCCTGTTCTGGTGCAACCCTGCCACCCAACCATCTCACAGACTACACCACAGTAGTAGTAGCTCATCCGACTGAGCTGTGGGAGCTGATGTCCTACCCAGATGATGCTACAGGCACCTTCTTTTGAGCAGTGAGCAGGAACTGGCCATGGCAAGGGCAGGAAAGTGACTCCAAGATGAATTGGAAACACTCACAGGCACTGAACGTTTGGCAACCTCTTGGAGCAGAGATCCCCTCCGGCCTAGGTGCTACTGGACCAGATGCCCAGCAAACCAGTGATGCTTCGCACCCCAGCAAATGCCAGCCATTACCCACCGGCTCTGTGACCCTGTGAGTCACTCACCTTGGATCTGTACTCTGCACCAAAGGCTGGCTCCTTGCCCAGCTGCCGGTGGATCCCAGAGCCTCCAGCTGGAAAATGGGGAATCTGTGTTGGGAGGGGGGCCCAGGGCTCTCCCTTCCCAATTAAGGGTGGGGAACCTGTTCCTGTTTTAGTATCCAGTTCTTGGGTGCGAGTACAAAATTCCCACGAGCAAATGGGAAAAAAAAATAAATTCCTCAGAGCTGCCCTGAGTATGTTGTTATGGCCCCTGGGAGCCCCAAATTGGGCAGACGGAGGACTTACCTCTGTATGGAGGGTAGGTCCCAGCCTCGGGTTCCTCATCATCTGGCTCCTCTCTGAACCGACGCTTCTGGCTTTTTTTCTGCAGAAGGTGACACAGGGACCATGCAACTGGCTTGTCCTAACAGTTCTGCCCTCCCATGGACTCCTGACCTTCTGCTTCCTCCCGTGAGGACCGAGAAACCTTCCAGACTGCCTGCACATGTCCCCATCCCCAACCCCTCTAAGCAGGTGGTATTTGCACAGTGTCCCCACTGGTCTCTCGGGCAGAGCTGCAGCTGCTGTGGAACAGTCAGGGGTTTGGCACAACCAAGTTTCCCCAACATCTACACAGGACCATGAGCCCCATACTTACAACATGGAGACCCATGTCCTGCATCACGTCTGCCATATCTTCATCCACTCCTATGGTACAGGACAAGAGAGTCAGTGTGGGATGTGGACGCAGGAGAGCCCCAGTACTGCGCCAGCCCAGGAGAGGGATGCAGGAGCAGGTTGCCCCTGTCGAACCAGTACTGGTGGCTGTGTTTCCTCCAGCAGTGATGAAAGACACTGCCTCCCCTGGGTAGCAGTGCCCCAGAAGAAAGTTACAGGGTGTAACACAAAGCCAATCAACCCCTGCCGCTTCCACCCACACTCCTCCTCAAGGTCCCACATACAGGTGGCATGAAGAAAACCATTTGAAGTACCAGAGCAAGTCTAGCATGGCCTCCCTGCTAGCCCAGGCAGTACCTTTGGCTTCATCCTCCTCTTCATGGATGATCAAACGCCCATCCTCCGAGAGCTGGAAGTCATGACTCACTCCTCTGGATTGCTTCAGGCCTGGCTTGGTGGCTGCTCACAGAGAGATGGGTCAGGGCCTGGGAAGAACTCACTCACAGGGGCAATCATACCCCCAGGACCTGTGTGCATCACACCTGCCTCATCCATCCCACCCCAGCCACATCCTAAGCTCCATGCCTCACCCAGAACCCGCTGGGACACATTTGGGTCCAAGAAGTTGAGGGGTTCATCCTCTTCCCCTTCCTTCAGCCAGGCCTGGCCCTTCTGCTGTGCTTGCTTTCTCCACTGCTTGCTCCGCTGCCATTCCCCCTCTTCTTCCCCATCCTCTGAGTCAGCCAGAATCTCCTCCATGCTGGGCAAAATGCAGAGAGGATGATGGAGATGGAATAAGCCCCGAGGGGCAGATCCCACAGCAGCCCTGGAGATGGCCCCTGCATCTCTGGAGGCACCAGCTGAATGGATCTGATGGAGCTGCTCCTTCACCCCCGACCCATCTTCACCTGTCTCCTTTGGGCTGTACTGGTGGTGCATCCTCTTCATCTGTACCCACAGCTGCCTGCCTCAGGGCACGCTGTTTGCGACTCCGGGCTTCTGCCTTGCGGATGTTCACCAGCACCTTGTCATACTCGGCTGGCAGCAGTCCCTTCACCAGCTCGAAGCTGAGGAGCAGAGTGATCAGTACCCACCTCATCCCTCACCACTTCACAGAAAACTCCCTCACTGCCCCAGGAGCCCCTGGCTCACCCAAACTTGCGGATGAACTTCGTGAAGAGGTTTCGCAGCTTCATACGGAAGTGACGTCTCATGTCATCAGAAAGGTTCCCCACAGCCTCCAGCTGCCAGAACAGAGACCCTCAAGACCAAAGCACCCCTGACCCAGGCACCCAGCTTCCCACCCTTCAACTGCATGGCCACCTCGCTCACCCTGCTGCTGTCTCCCCACACCCACTCCTAGGCAGGGCCATGGGGAGCTATCTATTCTTAGCAGGACTGGTTCATGGGGGTTCTCTGGCAGGTCCATGCCAGCCTTCAGGAGAGGGACCTGCCTTCTCAACCATCAAAATCAAGGCAGCTCCAGCACTATCCCACCACCCTCCCTGAGGCACCCCTGTGAAAGCTCTCACCATCGCCTGGATGTGCTTGGCCAGAACTTTGGTATCCACCACCAGCAGTGTGACCTTGAGGAAGCCCAGGGCTGCCTTCACCACATCCCGTGTGCGGGAGGCCAGCAGCAGACAGATGTTCTGCAGGAGCTGCTCCACCACACTCAGCTCCATGTGATCTGCAATCACAGCAGCTCTCAGCAAGCCCAGGCCTCTTCCCTGCACCTGCCTTTGCCAGAGGGTGCTGCCTCATCCCCCCATGCTGCCCCCATCTCCAAGCCCTCCTGCTCTGCTCACCTTTGAACTCGAAGAAGAGGCGGGTCAGTGCCAACACCGTGCAGCTGATCATGGTGACTGAGCCCGTGAGCCCTGCATAGACCAGGAGCAGGAACCGCTGCAAGGCCTCTGCAAGAGGAAAACAACTCAGGCCACTGTTCACCCCTGGCCCACGTCTGTCCTGCCTCAGTGGTTTGCTGGGTATAGGTCTAATCCCCCTGGCGCCAGAGCGGCCGTGAGGCTGAGCAGGAGCCCACCTTGGGGGGTGGGCCCGAAGCGGATGAAAGCGTGTCCCATTTCCACAAGCAGCACGAAGGCATTCTTGCGGGCCCCCACTGACACCTCCTTGGTGCACAGGATGACCTGGAGACATACAAGCATGTCACATCACTGCTGCCACCCCTGCAGCCAGAACCAGCTGGGTCCTCCCAGGAACAACGCTCACCTCTGGGACTAGGGCAGTGATGAAGGGCTCATGCTCCACCGAGAGCTGCTTTACAATGTGTAACAGGCACTTCAGCCGGGGCTGGGGAAACAAACAGCCTGGCACTGGTACCCTCAGGGATGCATACCCGGCTGACCCCACGGCCTGCCCTATCCCCCTCCCTCCCAGCTTTGCCACCGCAGCCCTCACTCACCCTCTTGGCTGGGGACGCCGCACTCTTGAGCGAGTCCAGCAGGGCTGTCTGCAGGTCCTGCAGGTGGGAGCGGACGAAGGCCTGGCAGGGGGTGTGGGGAGCAGCACACACCTCCTCCAGCACACGGTACGCCTTCTTCTGCATGCTGTGCTCCTTGCTCTGCAGCAACACACAGGTCCCTGCTGTCAGGCCAGACCCTCACCACAGTGTCTGAAGGGACCCCACAGCACCTCTTGTCACCCAGCAGGACCTATCACCTACAGCAGCTGCTCAGCACCCCAGAGCATGGGTCCAAGCTCCAAGCTGGCAGCATGCAGAAGGTGTCCCAAGGTACCCTCATTACTTGTCAGGGCTGGAAGCCAACTCACCTGGAGGGAAGGCTGAATGGTGCAGTATAAGGAGCCCAGGGACTGCTCATCAGCATAGGGTGCCATTGCCACCACCAGGTCCAGGATAGAGAGTCTGCAGCAGAGGACATGCAGGTGGGTAACTGCAACGTCACTAACTCTGCCCAGCCAAGCCAGGACTCTGGCTGAGTTTCATTGGAATGGATGATAGTGGCAGATCCCACACAGGACAGTATGAGTGCCCTAGAGTTGCTCACTAGCAGGAAGCTGGCAGCTTTACCCATGAGCACCAGCCCCAGCCCCAGAGTGGTACCTGGAAAACTCAGAGCTCTCAGGACTTGTCAGCTTCATACTGGCTTTCTGCAGGAACCCACACACCATCTGCAGGGCAGGCACACACAGTGGGGTCAGAACTGACTGAAGCGAGTGCTTGTGCAAAATGCTGCAATCCATCTGGCAAGCACCTTGCCACAGGACTTTGTGGAGACCAAAATCACTAGCAGATCCCAAAAGAGATGGATAAATTTACAGAATGCTTGTGCATGATGTGCCAGCTGCAAGATTGGCAAATCCTAAACCACCATCTGGGAAGGGCACAAGGGCTGTTCTCTCTGCTCAGCTTCTTTCTTCCTGTTCTCTCCAGTCAGGCAATCAACACAGCCCCATCAGAATGGGTGTGGCTGGGAGATGCTGGCTTAAAGCAGCTCATCCCACCCCACTGCCCCCAATGCCCCTCACCTGGGGGTCAGTGATGGTCAGGTAAGCACGGACAGTGTCCAGCACGGAGCGGCGCTGTGCACTGCTGCCCCCATCTTCCTTGGGCTGGCTGTACAAATTGAACAGGATGGGCAGGAAATTTTTTGCAAAGTGACCCACTTCTGCCCGCTCTGCATCTAGGGAGTGTGACAAGGGAGTACAGATCAGCATCTCTCCACTCCAGGTCACTGCAGGGGACATGGAGCCACCACAAAAGTCTGTCCCCCACCAACCTGTCTCGCAGCCTTTATGGATGAGGGTACGCAAGGCCTGGCACACAGTGGGACGGAGGTCTGGCCGCTCAGTGAGGGCCATGCCCAGGGTGCGGGCTAGCCCCTTGAAAGCCCCCAGCACATCTGTGGGGTGAGTGCAGAAGCCAGGCAGCAGAGTCCAGATCTGGAAGGCAAAGGAAGAAATTGGAGGTCAGCACCCTTCACCCAGGTCACGCTCCACAGCCTGGCACCATGGGTATGCTATGGTGGGGCTCCTGGGCACTCTTGTTACCTGCCACTGCAGCGTGTCATAGATCTTGGCCTCCACACTCTTCCCAGCCTGGGCAAACTCCAGGGCTGCAGAGGAGAAAGGGGAAAGGAGCAGCTGAGGTGCCAAAGCCCTGCTTCAGCCCAGGGGAGGGAAGGGAGCAAACTGGCTCCCAAGAGCACAGGACTGCACCCACTGGGACCCCCACTGTACCACCCTCCTCACCTCTGCTTTTCAGGGTGGCTGCCAAGGGCAAGAAGTAGCTGGTGAAGAAGCCAAGCCGTGCACCCTGCACATAGTCCCGCAGCACCGGCAGAAGCCAGCTGCGGGGGAAATCCAATGTCTCCCTGGGGAGGGAAGGCACAGGTCAGGGGTCACTGCCAGCACCAGGCCCTAGGCACAGGGCACGTCCAGGCCCAGAACTGGGCACAGGTAGGCTCAGCAGAGCAAAACACTTCCTCCACCATGTGGGGACTGGACAGGAACATGACAAACGGCCACAAAATCACCACCCTGTGATTGTACTCACTCCTTGCCATCAATCTCCAGGGGCACAGCTTCCAGCAGCACCTCAGGTCCCATGGTGCTGATGGCAGCCCCCACCGCCCGGTCCACTTCAGCAGTGTATGGGAAGTGTGGGGAGAGACGCAGGTCACACAGGGACCTGAGACACTGTGGGGACAAGGTAAGGTGGTCACAGAGGAGCCAGAGGAAGGTCTAGCATATGTCACTCACTGTGTCTGCCCAGGAATGGCAGCTGCCCTGTGTGTCCACATGTTGAGTCCCAGGCTACCAGGATGGCCCCACTTCACAGATGGAGAGGGAAATACAGCCCAGGCAGCAGCACAACCACTTCACCCACTTCCACAGATCAGTTTGTGCCGCCCAGCCTGGCTCACCTTCCTCATGATGGGGTAGCACTGCTTTCCACATGTCTCAAAGAAGGCTTCGAGCACCTGGAGCACCTTGTCCCATGCTGCATGGAAACGGTATGTCAGACCTTCCTCCACTGACCTGAGGAGGAGAAAAGGGACAGTCACACTGGCAAGGACTGACTCAGCAGTGATCAGGTTGCCCACTGGGCCTGCTAGCTCCCATTAAGGACTGGGCAGAGGCTGCTTATGGCTCAGCCCATGGGGAGGGACAACCTTTCCTACACCACTGATCCTCACTTGAACATCTTGCACAGGTAGGCAGCAGGGGCTGGGGCAGATGCAGAGACAGTGCCCAGGTCCTCCATGTGGGGAGTGATGCACTCGCTCAAGAGGGTCTGCAAGGGGAAACAAGGAAAATGGGACAGCAGTGGACCACAAATCCTTCATTCCAGCAGGCACAGAGGGGCACATCACTCCCTGGAAGGCCCCAAATCCCTGGGCAGAGCCTCCCACAAGGCCCAGGACAGACAAAAGGGGAGAGCTGTCTGTATGTGGTACCTCCAGGGTCTGCGCTGCCTGCGACACCACCTGGGAGTGTGGGGAGAGGAAACAGTTCATGGTGGCAGAGAAGAGCCGGGGCAGGTGAGCCCAGCACAGGTTCTTCTGCAGCCTGGAGAAGAGAGATGGGGCAGGTGAGAGACCAAACAGCCAATTCTCCCCCTGCCCAGTGGTGGCCTCTGTCTGCACCTGCCCAGGTTGACATGTGCCTGCTCCATGGTGGACAGCCAGGTCAGCAGCGGCTGCAGGTCACTTGTGCTGGGCACATAGTCATACAGGGCCTGTGAAACAGAGGGTGGATGGGTGGACACTGCAGCACTGCCAGCCCTGTCCCTCCCCCCACTGGCACCCCACACTCACAGTGATGATCTGGGCGTTAAGCTCAGCTGGTAGGCAGGCCACGCTGGTCTGGGCACTGAAGAGGCTGTGGAAGGCTTGCATGGCACATGCTGTCACCAGCTGCAAAGGACATGCTGTCAGGAGGCATGGCTCTGCTTTGCACCCACAATCCCCCTATCCCCCTATCCCAAAGGCTCTGCTGCAGGAAGCCAGAGCTGCTGTAACTGTGCTCCCTCTTCCACAGAAGGCAAACCAGAAAGCACAGCCACCCCAGGATCCTCTACATTTGCATTCTATATTTCCAGTTTCCCAGCTGGCAACTGAGGAGGTTCAAATCCTTCCAGGTGCAGCTGAGGGAGAAAGTGGCTGCCCTCACCCTCCCCACCATGGGGACACTCACCACGTGGCTGAGGGTCATGACTCGGAGCAAGGTCTCACAGCAGGTCTTCACCACAGCCGCAGGGAAGCAGGGCAGCAAGTCCCGCAGCAGAGTAAGGACATGCAGAGTGGTGGTTGCTTCCTTGGTGCCTGCAGGAGCAGAGCAACACCTAAGCCTGTGGCACATCATGGAAAAGCTCTGTCTGATGCAAACACCCTGTGACAGTGATGGGGCTGACCCACAGAGTCAAGGTGAACACCCCCTTGACTTTTGGGCAGAGCAGAGCAACAGACCGATGGGTGAGGACCCTCTGAAACCTTAGGTGCCCCAGGGGTGTCTCCTACTGTCCCCAGCAACCCAGGATGCTGCACCCTCCCAATCCCTTAAAGTCCTTATTCCCTCATGGCCACAGGGCCCTCCACACTCAGTTGCAGACTCCTTGCTCCAGCACATCACACCTCCAGCTTTTTCAATCTCCTGCACGCAGAACTTGGCAGTGGAGTGTGCCGCAGGGTGATGATCAGGGGCTGCATCTCCAAACATGAATGCACTGCCTCTCAGGACAGAGCACACGCCATGCTGAGCCACCTTCCGCACCTGAGGGAAGGAAAGTCCAGGTGGGTAGAAGCCACGGACCCTGGGGACACAGCCAGCCCCAGAAATGAGCCCCAAAGGCAGCAGCATCCTTCACCAGGGCACCAAGAGCTCACCTTGGGCTTGGTGTGAACACAGAAACTCAGCAAGCCATGGTAGACTTGGAGGGTGATGGGGTAGGTCCAGCATGCTAAATCCTGCTTCCGCAGCAGTGTGGCCAGGCAAGAGAGGACCTATAACAAGGGAACGGCAGCAGGAGCGTTAGCATCACCCCACAGAAACCCCATCTTCATTGCAACAGCCTCAGGCTGAGCATCTAGTACCAGCCCACAGCAGCAGCCTCGATCCCTGCTCTCAGCAGTCTCACAGGCTCCACTGGCATGGCTGGCTGCCTCTACACTACTTACCCATCGCAGGGCAGAAGTGCAGCTGCTGCAGGCCTGTGAGGACAGGATACTCATGAAGGTTTTCGAGGCATCCGAGAACTTTTTTATAAGCACAGGACTTGGGACACTAGGAGAAGGGGATAAGTCAGTGGGATGAGGAAGAGGTAGCTGGTGTCAGTCAGGCAGGGAACCACATCCCCAGCTTGCCCTGATTGGGTCCTTTTCCCAGCCTGGGGAGTGGGAACAGCAACCAGCCTCTCTTCGATGATGAGGCAAGCAGCTGTCCCCATGCCTCTGCCTACCACTCACCGCTTTAGGACAAGATTAAGCAGGTAGGCAACAGCAGCCAGTGACTCAGGGGACTCCACCGCCTCCAGTGTGGTCATCTGGGAACAGAGGACGGATGAGCTCACACCAGGCCAGCCCTTCCATAACCCCAACCCTTTGGGACAGGCAGAGAGAAACCCAGAGCAGTACAACAGCATCTCTGCTGAAGGGGGATAGCCAGGGGCTTGGCTACAAGCACAACACCTTCCACCACCAACCCTCCTAAGAGCCCACCCATACTGCCAAGAGGGGCTTCCCTTGTGCCTCCTCTCTGAGACTGTCACTCACCAGCGTGGCGAAGTACTCGGTCTCGCTCTCCTTGCCGCCCCGCGAGCGGATCACCTCTGTCACGGCTGCCAGCACAGCGCAGATCTATGAGGACAAAGGGGAGCAGGTCATCTCCCCAAGCCTCACATCTGGGGTCCATCCCCACCGGACCCCACCCACCCAGCCCCACTCCTGCCTGTACCTCTTTATGAGCAGCTGAGTTAGATTCCCAGAAGCGCTGCACCTTGTTGAAGGTGATGTTGGTGCAGTCACTCAGCCCACTCAGGAAGGTGCCCGAGGACTTCTCTGTGGCTGCCTCCCCAGCATCATCCTCCTCCATATGCTGCTGAGAGCTGCCACTCGCCCGCCCCAAATGCAGGGACCCCGACTGCAGCTCATTGTGCAGCTTCACTGCATCCACTGTCAAGTTACTTTTCTCTGCCAGGGTGAAGAAGTACACTGAGAACCACAAAGTCACACTGCTCTACCAATCACCCAGACACACCCCAGGCCTCCCACCCAGCCCCTCCCAGACAAACTGGCTTGGCTAGAGCTCATCTCCAGTATGTAGAAGATAGATGCTGCTTGCCCTGGATGTAGAAAGTACAGCAGTAACTACAAAGAGCATGTAGAACAGTCTCAGAAACTGTGAAAACAAACCAGGACACAGACCAGCCGTGTCCTGCGGTGAAGGAGATCATCATGTCCCCACAAACATGACCTGGTTTATCAAGGCTTTGACACTGAGGTGCTCCTTCTTGTACTCTGCCTAACTTATTTTCTATCTAGAGACCTAGCAACCTTACAACCAAGGCACACACTTTTGTGTTCTTCTGAGACTCAGACACCAGCTTGCAGCCAGCTGCCAGAGGATAGCAGGTGCTGCAAGACACATTTATTCATCCTCAGGAGAGAGGTGAGTCTCCTTGCCCATCTACAGACTGGAACTACAACACTTCGTAGACCAAGATGCTCTGAGATTTGTCCTTCCCATCTTGCAGCCTTTGAATCGGAGTCTGTTGCGTTCCTCCCTGTGCTAGACACGGCAGCAGCACCTACAGGTCTGGCCATGGGCTTCTGGGGACCAAATCGCTTCTGCCAGGGGCCTGCCAGGCCAACACGGATCTTGGCAGCTGTGGGCAGGGCCTCGTACCGAGTCCCACCAGGGTGGCGAACCGCGTTCCACTACACAACGGAATTGGTGTCACGGCGAAGGTAACGAGAACATGCTCGTTACGTTGTGAGCTTGGTTCTCCTCTCCCGTTTGCCGGCTCCTGGGGCTGCAGCTCGGGGATCAGAAGCTCTGGGGCCTCCCGCCCCGTCCCAGTTCCCTGGAACCAAGGACTCAAAGGCCCGGTCCTGCCCGCAGTCGCCCCGCGGCCCTGCAGCCCCGGGGGCCGCTGCCCATCCCGGGGGCCCCCTACCCGCCGCCCGCCTCCTGCTCTCACCCGCGGGCCGGCTGCAGAAGCGGCTGCGAGCAGCCAAGCGATGCTGGCGGGTCTCGGGGTTGCAGTCGCTGCTGTGGCCCTTTCGCCACCGCTTCAGCTTGGCGGCGGTGCCCGAACGGAGCCGCCCGCTCCGCGCCATGCTGGAATCGTCTCCACGTGCCGCTCCGCCCCGCCCCGCCCCGCCCCTTGCGCTTCCGGGGCTCGCCGCCATCTCGATTGAGGGTACAGCCGCTCTCAGGCCTGCCGCAACGCAGCGGGGCGGGCGGAGAGTAGTGTCGGGAAAACTAAACGGGATCGCGCTAGACTGGGGGTTGGATGGGAGACACGAGGCGCCTGGAGGCAACTGTCAGCAAGGGAGCATGGCTGAGGCAGGGGAAGAAGAGCGGTGGGGAACTGCTCACATCGTAGCCGGTGGCGCCGATCGGCCATGACGGGTTCCTGCGCGTGCGATTTGGCGCTGTGACGTCACGGCCGTGAAGGTCGCGCCGCCCTTCGCGGTCGCGCCATGCGCTACGTGCGCCTCCGCCCGCCCGCCGTCCTGCGCACGCGCGCGGCCCCCTTTCCGTGCCGCGCGGTGAGGGGCGGGGCGGTGCCGGTAGCGTCAGTCGCGCGCGGCAGCAGCGGCGGCAGCGTGCAGAGAGAGCGCGCGCACCGGCTTCCCCGCAGCCTCGCTCCGCCGCCATGGCCGCCTACCGCCTCGTGCTTGTCCGCCACGGCGAGAGCGCCTGGAACCTGGAGAACCGCTTCAGCGGCTGGTACGACGCCGATCTCAGCCCCGCCGGTCAGCAAGAGGCGCGACGTGGCGGCGAGGCCCTCCGAGGTACTGGTGACCGGTAAATGGGGGTGGGGGTAGGTAACGGCCTAGTGTGGCTGCCTCGGGCCTAACGGGAGTGGTTATGGGGCCCTCCGGTGCTGCGGGGACGGCTTCTGGTGACGAGGGGAAGATCTTGCCTTATATACAACGGGGAGGGTTCTCCGGTACCGGTCGTGTCCTTTCCGCCGCTGTTCGTTGTCTCGTCTCTATGGGTGGCCGGCGACGGCAGGGACACGACCTGTACTGACGCGGCGAGGCCGCCGCCCTTGGCCCGTCGCTGGTTGCATAAGTTGCTCACCTCCCCGGTGTCCATGTCCATCCATCCCCCCCCGCCCCCCTTCCCCCCCCCCCCCCCCCCCCCCCCCCCCTTCCACATCTTTTCTTAGATGCCGGCTACGAGTTCGACATCTGCTTCACATCAGTACAGAAACGGGCCATTCGCACCCTCTGGACCGTGCTGGATGCCATCGATCAGATGTGGTTACCAGTTATCCGAACGTGGCGCCTGAATGAGAGGCACTACGGAGCCCTCACTGGCTTGAACAAGGCTGAGACCGCGGCAAAGCATGGTGAGGCACAGGTGAAGATCTGGAGGCGTTCATATGACATCCCTCCACCTCCCATGCAGTCTGATCACCCCTTCTACAGCACCATCAGCAAGGTAAGACCTGGTGCTCTTTATCATTCTTGCTGCAAGGCTCCAAAAGCCACTTTAGGTCTCTACAGTATGGTCTGGCTTCTCCTCCCCAGGGTCTCCTTTGCCTCCGTTGCAGCAGCCAGGACTGTTGTCCATGGTACTTGTTGGTATCGGGCTGTTTGTCTCGCTCCCTGCTTGGGGAGTTGAACCCCAGGACAGAGTAAAAAGCAGAGAAGATGATACCACCTCTGTTAATGATTACTTCTGTGATCTGTGCATGGATGTTTACTCTGGTCTCTGCCTAAACAACCCATGTGTGGCTTTCTGTAGGAAGGGTTCAGAGCCCCAGCTGTATTTGAGCATAGGCTCAACACCAGAGGCCCTTCTTTACTTCCAAGCCCCACTTTGCCTACATGTAGCAGGTCCCCAGGCAGAGAATTTGGGGTGGGGGCCTTGCCACTACCTTTCCCATACGAGCTTTGAGCTGCTATGTGAGCGTGGCCTTTCCCCCAGGACCGTCGCTACGCTGACCTGACAGAGGACCAGCTGCCAACATGCGAGAGCTTGAAGGACACCATTGCCCGGGCTCTGCCTTTCTGGAATGAGGAAATCGTCCCTCAGATCAAAGAGGGCAAGCGAGTCCTTATTGCTGCCCATGGCAACAGCTTGCGTGGGATTGTCAAGCACCTGGAAGGTATGTCAGCCTCGAAGGGGTCTTCCCATTGTCCCAGCTGGTACTATGCGAGCAGGGCCAAGTGACAGTGCTCCTGTGTTCACAGGCATGTCAGAAGAGGCCATCATGGAGCTGAATCTGCCCACTGGCATCCCTATCGTTTATGAGCTGGACAAGAACCTGAAACCTGTCAAGCCCATGCAGTTCCTGGGGGATGAGGAGACGGTGCGCAAAGCCATGGAGGCCGTCGCTGCTCAGGGCAAGGTTAAGAAGTGAGGGTGGGCAGCAGGCTAGCACATAGTAGATGAGTCCCTCACTGTTCCCCCACCCTCTGTGCACACCCCCCATAGCCTTAGGAACTTGAGCTGTGGAGCTGGAGTAGCTCCCCAAGATTAGGCCCGTTCCCTCGGGACCAGGCTCCCCTATGCAGACATCCTCGGGGTGAGGGGCCATGCACATGGAGGTCTGGTGTGAACGGGGAGCCCTGGCTCTGCCAGGCAGTGACCACACACTTCTCCACGTCAAGATCCCAGCCCATAGGCCCTGTCTGCAGGAGGTTGTATCCAATGATCCCCCACTGTGCCAGGCTCCTCCTCTGCTTTTGCTTCCCCGGCAGCTCTCATCACCCGGTTACTGTAGTTTTGTTGCTTGATATAGTCCTCTCAGGAGCAGTGGGGCAAGCACTGTGCAGGCAGCGACCAAGATGGCTACCCCATGCCCTGTGGGTGTGCAGCATAAGGACCAGGATGTATAGATGCTGGAAGGGTTGTATATTGGTGCATTCAGTACTCGTGATTCTGGACCTAGCTGTGCCAGCACCTCTTTAACTTATTGCCTTTGGAGGGAGTCGTCTGGAGGTTCATGTCCACCATATACTTCCCCCAGCCAAAGCCCATCTCATCCTGCTGGCGAAGCAGGTGCTGTTGTGCCCCACCCAACAGGTGCATGCATGGTCCTGTCATTGTGTCCTGCCCCGCTGCTGGTGTCGTGAGCCTGGCTTTGCACAGGGTCAGTGTAACTGTCTGACATAGCAGCTGTCTTGTTCCAGTTCAATAAAGGAGTAATGCGCAGTAATGAGCTCTTGTTCCTGCTTTCCTGGGTGTGTGGGTCTCCCTCCCTCACCCAACTCCTGTCCCCTGCCTGAGGCAGCCCCTGCTGCTGGGCGCAGAAGGCACATGGTGCTGCAGGGAGCAAATCACAGCTCCGCAATCCCTGCAGGACAGGGTGACACCCTGCCCTGCACCATGGGGGTTTGAAGGCTCTGGGTGTGTCACACTTGTCCCCAGGGGCGGGCAAGGCACCCACCTGGAGGAGATGCAAGGCCCCATGCCTGGAGCCTGTACCAATGACTGGTGCAGGCAGACAAGCTGTTCTCCACACTTGACACCCATTCGGGGAGAACAACCTGGCAAACCAGAGCTCCATGGCGCCTGCCCTGGCAGTGGAACTGTGGGGTTGTTCCCCTTTCCTGGCAGTGGGCTGAGCCATGTGCTTCCTCCCAACTGCGGCGCTGCCACAGCTGTCCTGTCAGCAGCTCTGCTACAGGAGCTAGAGTGGCTTGCTGCGGGCAGCCCCACTGAGCCCTCTGTCCCATAATGCATAAGAGCAGGGAACTCTCAAAATATTTATTACCCAGAAATAGAAAATCCATCTTGCGAGCAAGGGCCCATCCATCCAGCTGTTCCAGCCTCTTGCACACATGAAGGAGATGAGAGCCCAGGGGGCACCACAGACCCCAACCTGGCCATCCCTCACCTGGCAGGGTCCAGGCAGCTCTTTGGAGGCTGCTAGGTCTGCAGGAACTGGGGCTGCACACGGGCCACCTTACGGAAGTCCTTGGTGTGTGTACGTGGACACTGCATCTCGCACCAGCTGATAGGCACCATCTGCACCCCTAGAGACACCAGATGTCAAGGGTTCCCCCTCCCAGAATGTCATTCCTCCATGTGGAAAGGGAGGAAAAGGAACTGTCCAAGCCCAGGCCCCTCAGGCTGTCCCTACCTGCCTCGCTTCGTGCCACCACCACACCCAGCTCATTCTCTGCTGTGCTCAGCAGGTAGTTGGACTGTGCATCTCCCAGGGAGATCTGATCATGAAGCAGTTAAGGGAAAGGCCCCTCGGAGAGCACTAAGTAAAGCCGCTGTCCCAGGCAGGCCCTTCCAGTGCCTACAAGCAAGGATACAACTTTGGCCAGGACTATGTCACCAGGGCGGAAACTCTTGTACACTTCTACCTGCATGGGAGAGAGTGGGCAAAACCACACAGTGTGTCAGTGTGCTTGACAGCAGGAAGACAGGTGCCCCCCACCAACAGAAAGCAGGGGCAGAGTGGTAGCACAGCCACTGGCAGCACCTCACTGACCTTATCTTTCTCTGTGGCTCGAATGTCTTCTCTCCTGAAAAAGGAGACAGAGGTATCCAAGTGCCAGCGAGCAAAGGCGACTCTCCAGCCTGTGGCAGGAGCTGCCCCAGCCTCCCTGGGTACTTGCCAGGACTTGCTGGAGCCCTATCCGGTACTCAGAGCAGAGCTCCTGCCAGGGCAGCTGGCTGTGCCACTCAGAAAAGCCTTGCCCCCACTTTGAGGATGGGTGCCTGAGTGCCCAATCTTCAAGGGAGGGCAAGGCTTTTCTGAGTGGGAGGGAGCCCAGCCTTCTCCCTACCGTATGGTCCCTCGGAAGGTGGATTTCAGGGGCGTGGCACCAACGTAGAGGATGTGCACCTTGGCAAAGCGAGAGTTGATGCTGCAAACCTGTCCAGGGGGGAAAGGGGAATTGGTACCAGGCCAGGCTTGCTGTCACCCCAGGGCACCCAGATCCAGGCAAGGAAAGGGCAGGGTGCAGGCAGGGCTGAGCTGTGTGTAGGGAGCTCATGTCTCACTCAGCCTGTGACCAAAGTAGTGGTGGCAGAGTGGGACACCTGGGTGTGAGCCAGGCAAGGAAATGATACTTGTGCAACTCAAGACACAAATAAGGCCAAGACCTGTGATTCCAGTCTCTCATCATCAGGATCACAAGGAAACTAAACCTAGTCTATGCCACCCTTCTACCAAGCTGCCCCAAGAAGTGACCTCCTCATAGCCTGCTCCAGAAAGAGTCCTGGAAGGCAGAGAAAAGGAAAACCTCCTCTCAGCCCAACTCAAGGCAATAAAGAGGTAAGTTCCCCCATGCCGATAACTGGCTTCTTGGTGAGCAAGTGACCCCAGAGAGTCCCTAGGCTGCTTCTGCCCTGCTGTGAGATGTATAGAGGGTATTAACAAGCCAAGAGGCTTCTAATCCCACTCCAAACACATGCAGGAACAAAGGTCAGCAGGAGGCAGAAAGCAAATACTGTACAGTTGGCCATAGTGGTGCACTCCGGTGCCCTACCTTGCATGTCACCACGGCACCCACGTCGGGTAGGAGCTGGGACTCGGTATCTCTCACCACTGACACAATGGGCAGCTGCAGGGCAGCAGACAGGAGGGTTAGCTTGGGACACAGCCTTGGTGCAGGATCATGTGGGACCAGGCTCATAGCAGGCAGCAGCTGAACCCTGTCAGAGCCCAAGTCCCCAGTGGGGAAGGGGCTGTGCAGCCTGTGCGCTCAGCTCTGGGGAAGGGTGGTGCGTGCTGTGGCTGTGCTCACCCCGTTGTCCTCGCTCCTCTTCTCCAGGCACCCAGCCAGCGAGGAGAAGATGAAGCCGTGCCGAGTGTAGGTGCCGCTGCCAGCCGTGGCCTCCTCCATGCTGCACAGCCGCTCACCTGCGGGAGGAGGTCTCAGGGGCCGACCCTGCCAGAACTACGTCCTGGTTGCTGCTCCTGGGGCTTCCAGACTCGGCAGGGCCTCGGGCCCACCCTCACCCCGGGCACGCCGCCCCCATCTCGGGTCAGCCCTTTCCCGAACTCCACCGTACGCAGAACTCCCACGGCCCCTCGGCTCCGGGTCTCCCGCTCCCGTATACCTCTGCCCTGGGCTCACCCCAGCCACTCCTGAACAGCACTCTCTGAACCCACCTCACCTGGGACACAGTAGCGAGCAGGAGACGACATGTTGGCTTCAGGGAACTTAGCCGGGAAGCCTCTCACCCTATTGGTCCCCGATAACAAGGCCGCGCTGTAAGCGGTGCAGCCATTGGCTCTACCCCACCGGGTGCGTAGCGCTGCCCGCTGGGAGTTGTAGTCCGGCACCGGCGGAGGGCAGTTCCCGGCACGCTCCGCGGATGGCGCGCAGGCGCAGTGCGGAGCGGCGGGGCCTGTCCCTGGTGCCGTGAGGGCGGCAGGGCTGCCGGGCATGGAGGCGGCGGGCGGCGAGGCGAGGGCAGCAGGTCGGCGGCGTTGGACAGGGCTGTCGCTGCGGGTCATCGTGGGTCCGGGGGAGGCAATGGGAGGTGCCGTGGGCCAGCGCGGGCTGGGAGGTGACATGGGGTGCTGAGGGCCCGGAAGAAGTGGAGGGGGTCCTGCGGGCCGGTGAGGCTGCGGGAGGTGCTGTAGGCCTAGGATGAAATGAGGTGTGTGCTGTCGGCTTGCGTCGGAGACAGAAGGCGATGGAGGAGGATGCCGTGGGCTTGGAGGACATGAGGGTGCTGTTGGGCTGGGTGTAGCAGGGCTGTTTATTGTTGGTATGAGCAGGCTTTACGTGATGGGGCTGAGTGCCAGAGAATGTCTTGGTCGTGTAAGGCTGAGTGCTACTAAACTGGAGGAGTTCGGCACTTCGGAGCTGGGAGCCACTGGAGGGTGCCACGGGCCTGGCTCTGGGTGGCTGGACCCATCAGGAGCAGGACCCTGGCTGTGCCTGTTGTAAGACCAAATGTAAGATTCCTCTTGCTGTGATGTTGGCTGCGGTCTTGGCTGTGCTGGTGGTTTCTGCCCCATCCCTCTGAACTCCGTGCCTCACTGGGATGTGAGGAGGCTGTGGGCAGGCTGAAGGCTGGAACCCCAAAGCCTGACTGGACCAGGAAAGGTGCATGTCTTTTCTGGACCCTCATCTCTGTGGCTGTGTTGCTGTCTGTAAGTAGGTGCTTGGGGACAGAGAGAGGTCCTGCCCTGGGACAGTCTGGCTGCCTCCCACTGGGCTCCCTGCCTAGGAGCTGATGGCTGTTGTAGGTGAGAAGCCCCTCTCTGAGGGGCAGGGAGATGCTTGGTGTCTGGGGGGGAGGGCTGACCCCAAAACCTGCTGCTACTAGCAGCATTTTTTCTCTTGCCACTCTGACAACACAGGGATGGGTGCCACCCAATGGCTGCACAGCAGAAAGTTGTTGCTTCCTTTTGTGCCTGAAATGTTTCAGAGGAAAGCTCTTGCTAGAGTGAAGGGAAAACATGGGGATGAGGGTGACACTGTGTTTTATTTGCATATCCTAACCTCTCCCTTACTAGGGTACAGGAAATCTGGGCATGAGCCATATCTGTGACCTGGGGTGGCTTGGTGAGTTTGGTGTCCTTGTGTCCAGCTGTCTCAGCCTTGGGGTCAGTCCTATGCTCTTCTGGCTCAGCAGAGGGGAGCCTCTGGCTGGTTTCTTTGGAGAGCCCACCTGGATGCTGCAGCTCCTGCCCTTACCCTCCCTCTGTTCCCTGGGGTTTGTGCAGTGGGCACAGCAGCACAGAGCTACTCCTTGCCGGAGGGACTCTGTGGTGTGGCACCACTGCCTGGCACCACAATAAGGCGGGCACTTGGCCCAGGCTCAGAATGTGCCTTGACAGGAACCCGGGGGCAACCTTGCTGCTTAATATTGATGGGCACCGCCTGAACAGAGGCCTGGGGGCCACAGCCCTGCAGATCATTTTTCCGGCTACTGGGCCAGCTCGGGTTCCTCCTCGCTCCCAGCACAGCTCTCAGGTGGGAAGAGGGGCTCAGCAGGCAGGGGAGTGCTGCACAGCAGCACCTCAGCCTGCGGTTGCCCCCGGCCCGCTCCTTAGCTGGCACATGGCATTGTCCAAGGTGGATCCAGGCGAGGGGAAGGAGGAAGTGTTTGAACTCTTGGAGCAGAGCTGTGAGGTTGGGAAAGGTGCAGAGTGGCCTGTGTGGCTTGATCCAGAGCTTGAGGTGAAGGGAAACAGCATCCAGGCCCTGCTTTTTGGGGGTGAGGAGAGGGACTAGGGGAGGGAGAGGGTAATCTTGGTCCATCTCCTCTGCATACGTCTTATATGGGGTTTCCCTGTTCCCAAACCTGTAAGGAAGGACTGGATCTAGGATCATCCCTGCAAGTGGCCCAGTATCCTGGATGCTTGTACCTTCTCTGGTTTCCTCTGAGCCAGACTCTGTGTCACTCCCCCAGCCCCCTCCCTGCTGGGAAAGATGAGATGGGATGAGAGAGCATCTGAGCCCAGATGCCCAAGGGCCTATGCCCCCCACTCCATGCAGAGAGCTGTCCATCCCAGTGACAGTGGCCCCACAGCCTGTAGGCGTCTGGGCTCAGCTCCCACTGCTCCGCATCCTTGTGCAGGGCAAAGGAGAGGCTCTCGCACCATCAGCACATCCAGGAGGGGAGACCCTGAGGGACAGCCAGGTAGCAGGGTGCCCTGCTCACGCTGAGCTCCTCTCTCCCAGGGGCGGCACAGCAGGGATGAGGAGCCGGCAGCGGGTATTTGCAGCGGTGATGCGTCTGCTCCTCAAGTGCCTGCGGCTGGGCCGGCGACGACGGTTTAAGCTGGTGCGGCAGGCGGAGCAGCTGTGGCGCTACGGGCGCCTCTGTCTCCGCTCCCTGCTCTACAATTCCTTCACCAACAGTGACGTGGTGCTTGACTCCCTTTTCGAGCCTGTCTACTGGCTGGTGGACCACATCACCCGCTGGTTTGGTGTGGTGAGTACCCTCACCAGGCAGGGGCGCAGCTCTGAGGAATGGGGCAAGTGTGCTGCTGGGACAGCTGAGTCTCGTGGTGCCTGTGCTCTAAGCAGGAAGGTAGTAAGGACCTTGGTGGGGTTCAAATTGGTTCCCTGTGGCTGTACCCTGCCCTTGACTCTCCCCAGAGGCATCAAGGGGCAGGTGCTGCCCACTCTGGTGACCCAGGCCCCTTTCCCATAGGTGTTTGTGGCACTGGTGATCGGGCTGACAAGCTCCATCGTAGCCATTGTGTACATCTGCCTGCTGCCCCTCATCCTGCAGACCTACACACCTGCCTGGATCTGCTGGCACCTCACCTATGGACACTGGAACCTCATCATGATTGTCTTTCACTACTACATGGCCATCACCACCTCACCTGGGCACCCACCACAGGTTAGACACCCACTGGCAGTTCACCCTCTTGCAGCTGGGGACTGGGACATGAGGACCAGCTACAGCTGATCACTGGGAACAGCTGAACTAGCATGGTGTTGTTGTAGGAGGCAGTGTGGGGCAGAGAGGTGGGGGGTTGCAGGGGAGGTGAGGAATGTGTATAGCAGAGGAAGGGTGCACAAATCTCTTCTAACCTGTGTGCAGGCCAAGGACGATCTCACCGGTGTCTCCATCTGCAGGAAATGCATCGCCCCCAAGCCAGCTCGCACCCACCACTGCAGCATCTGCAACAGGTAGGGCTCCTTCACCTACCACAGCACTTATGGCAGACTCTGGGACCCCTCTCCTTGCCCTCTGCCATACCGTGAGGCTAGGGCCCCTTTCTTTCTGCTCTGCTGCCTTCTTGCCTCTTGCACAGCCTGCGAGGTGGCCATCTGCCCCCTCCTGAATGTGGTGCTTGTGCTGGCACTGACACAAGCGCTGCTCTCCTCCCTCCCAGGTGCGTGCTGAAGATGGACCACCACTGCCGTATCCTTCTGTGGTACTAACACGTGGCATGCTGTTGGGAGAAGACAGCCCTGCTTCCCCTTCTCTCCCTGCCCTACTCCTGTCCCCAGTCAGCCAGCACGGGGAAGGATGCAGGGGGCCAAGTCCAGAAGAATTGCTCTGGTCCCTTGGGTGGGTTTGGGCCTGTGGTCCATCAGTTATGTACCTTTAACCCCAGAGGCAGCCTGGCTAAACAACTGTGTGGGACACTACAACCACCGCTACTTCTTCTCTTTCTGCCTGTTCATGACCATGGGCTGTATCTACTGTAGCATCAGTGGCTGGGATATGTTCCGGGATGCCTATGCAGCCATTGAGGTGAGCAGGCAGGCCCTGCCCCCCCCTGCCATGCGCCGGTGCTGCCTGGGCTCCCCAGGCTGAGCTTGCAAAATGAGGCTGGGCCTTCTAGTGACTTCGCTTTCCCTCTCCCTTCTGCAATGCCTCCAGCTGCCCTAGTCCTGTGAGGAGGTGAGGGGGAAGGGTCCCCTTCTCTGAGACATGTAACTGGTGCCCTGTTTTCCATCCCCCTAGAGAATGAAACTGCTTGAAAAGGAGAGACTGCAGGTGGCTGCCAACCAGGTGGGACCTCCCTGCCCCTGTTCCTCCAGGCAGTGTGGAGCAGAGCTGACCTGTAGGCTGGGTCCTGCTTGGGGCCCTGCTGTCAAGGAGCACCACAGAACCAGAACCAGCCTCCATGCTTGTGGCAGAGCGCTGGGGCTGGCCAGGCAGATCTGCTGCAGGCACTGCCTCTGGCGGTGTGGGGTCTGCTCCCCCTTGCACCCAGCTTCCAGGGGCTTTGGTTGGTGGCAGTTGCTTGGCATGTGCTGCTCAAGCCCTGCTCTCCTGGGGAAGCTGCAGCAGTGTGCACACATCTTGCCCTAAGCATCAGCCATAGTGTGGTTCTTGACCAGTCCCACAGCTGCTCCCTGCACCTTGACCTCCAGCCCACTGCTTCTCTCCCTGTGCTGACTCTTGGGTGTCTGTCTTTTCATGGCTGTCTCAGGCTGCTCCCCCATCATCCTGGCTGTTGAGTCTGGCCACAGTCCTTTGTAGCTGTCCAAGCACTGCATCTGTGAGGGGTGCAGCAGTTCCCACCTCTGGCTTCAAGTTAGAAAGCAGTTTGGTTAATCCCCCAACTCTCTTGTCCTTTTTCAGACATACTACCAGACCCCACCGCCCACCTTCTCATTCCGCCAGCGAGTTTTCCACAAGAGTGTGGTCTACCTCTGGGTTCTGTGCAGGTAAGGGGCCCTGGGGCTGGGGGGAAGCAGTGTGCAGCCCCCTGCCCTGTGACACTGTTCACCCTCTACCTCCCTGTAGCTGGGCTGGCTTGCTCTAGCACAGCTGTCCCTGCCAGCTCTTAGGCCACAGAGGAGGAGAAGTTTTGGCTCTGTCATGGGGGATTAGATGAGCCAACTCACCTATGCAGCTGTGGGTGCAGGGAGGTAGCCTCAGCCCTCCCTCATCTGTGGTTCCAAGGAAGGAAGGCCTGGGTGCAGCTTGCTGCCCCTTGTTCTCCCCAGCTCAGTTGCATTGGCCTTGGGTGCCCTCACACTGTGGCACGCTGCCCTCATCACCCGTGGGGAGACCAGCATCGAACGGCACATCAACAGGAAGGAGAGGCAGAGACTACAGAAGACAGGCAAGGTGAGCATAGCCCCCAAAGCTGGGGGGCTGGCCAGGGCAGAGCCAGATGTGATGTGTGTGGTCCCTGGCCTGCAGGTCTTCAGGAACCCCTACAGTTATGGCAGCTGGGATAATTGGAAGGTGTTCCTGGGTGTGGATACGCCAAGGTAAATCCTGGGGAAGGTGGTGTCAGCTCATTAGTGTGTGGGAGTGTTAGGATACTGGGGCTTTTCTTAGATAGCCAGGACAGTGAGCAGACCCTGCTCTGTGCTGCTCTGGGCGTTGCAAAACACAGGGGAACTTGGGCACCAGATGCCTTGTGGCTTCTCAGCCCTGCCCCCTAGCAAGCTCTGGCCCACCTCACAGCCCTTTGCCAGGAAAGTGATGGTGGAGGAGCTTGGCCATCATGGCAGCACAGGGATGGGATTCCAGCCCTGGCTTGGTTCTGCAGAGGCAAGCAGCTCCAAGACTTCACTTTTTTTGCTGTATCCTCACTGCTCTTCCTCCCAGGCACTGGCTCACCCGTGTCCTGCTGCCCTCTACTCACTTGCCCCATGGGACAGGCCTGAGCTGGGACCTCCCTCCTTGTGTGAGTGAGCAGCACACAATGCTCCTGGCCCTCTGAGTCCTGGGTGCTGCAGATGTCCCTCCCCGCAGGCAGGGGAGCACACAGGGGACTCGCTTCACAGCCCTCCCTCACTTCGGTCCAGGTGCACGGTGGAAAGCAGGTGCTGGCATGTGTTGCTGCCCAGAGCCAGGGGATGCTCTTTGGACAGCACTGGTGCCTGGATGCCTGCTGTCTTGGCTCCTCGTTGGCTGCAGGCAGCCCTAGGGGAAAGGCAGCAGAGCCGCTCCTCCAGCAGAGGGTGCTGCCCTTGCTAGCACAGGTGTGGGCCAGCAGAAAGCCCAGCTTGACTCGCTGGGGGGGGGACAGGGTGCAGAAGATGGCACCCCTGCTCCTCACCACACACTCTCCAAGGAGCCTTTTTAAGACCATCCAATAAATTTTTTTTTTTTTAAGGGAGTCTCCTTTTCCATTGGGGGAGCACAGAATTCTGGGAATAGGGAAGGAGGAACCCCTATGATTGATTCCTCAGTGTGGAAAGAGAAGAAGGGCCTCTATCTTACAGCATCTTTAGCTATTCGAGGTCTGGAAGGGCACTGGGATCCCAGCCTGAGCTATATAGAGAACCCTTGCAGTGCTACCAAAACAGATATATTTAGTTCTCTGGTGTGTGGGTCGCCACACACCAAACACATGGGCACAGGCCTGCTCTCTCCCATCACATGGCAAGTCTGTCCATCACTGTCCCTGGTTGCAGCAGAGGCTGGGCAGGCCATGAGCAGCGCAACTGCTTCCCCGCCATGTGTGCCAGGCAGGTGCTGGCCCCAGGATCCAGCCCTAGCACTCAGGCAGTACCAGGCTCCAGGGGCCTATGGCAGCAGCAGGAGGGCTTGGCGGGGTCTCGGTCAGATTGTCGGTCAGCACAGGGAGGAGGATGCAGGGCGCTCACCTACCTGGGCTCCCCAGCAGGAACCTGTGGGGACAGTGATACATCAGCCACATCCCCAACATGTCACTATCCCAACAGCCCCAAACACACACACTCACCATTCTCCCCGTGCTGCCACCGCCTCCTTCCGCACCAGTCTCTTTTTGTCATCCAAAGGCTTGGCCAGGGCCCGAATAACTCGGGCCTTGTATGGGAGCAGCTGTAGAACAGAAAGGGCTCTTAACATGAGAGCGGGGTGCTGGCTGGCCCCCAGAAGGTCTGGGACATCCTTGCCTCTCTACAGGCTGGAGAAGGTATCGGGCCTCTGCAGGAACACTCACCACTATTGTGGGCAGGCTAGTAAGCGCATGGGCACAACGCAGGGCGGCAATGCGGACAGCCTGGAACAGACGGGTGAGGGCAGCAGAAAGGGCAGGGGTAGAGAAGAGGGGCTTGGTGGGGGAAGGGGAGGGCACACGCACCATGGTGGGACTGGAGGTGAGGCTGAGGAACTTGGTGACCAGTGTGTCAACATGCAGGCTCATAATCTGGGGAGCTTCGAGTAGCAGTGGCTGGAAGCAGGTCAGTGTGGAGAGCTGCACCACGTGGTCTGAGCAGGACAAAGCCTCGAGCAGAAGGGAAAGCAGCTGCAGGTGTGGAGGACAGAGAAGACATGAGTAACTCCCCCTCACCCACTCTGTGCTGCCATAGTCTTCCCCCACCCAAGCAAAGCCCGTGTCTCACCGTGGGCAGCTCTGTCACCAACACAGGCTTGGGGAGGTGGTTGAGCACATGTGACAGGCCCTTCAGGTAATTGGCCTTCACATCTGTGGAGAGCAGAGATGGTTACAGGCAGCCTGGGGAAGGAGGGGACACTACCTTGGGGACACTGCCTCAGGTCCCCTGAGTCACGGGGTGGCAAGACCAGGCTGGGGGTGGCTGCTCACCAGGGCCAGCCCCATGGAAGCCCTGCACCAGCTTGGGGACATTGTCAGTGAAGAAGCGCTGGCGAAACATGATGCGCACGTCAGCATGGCAGCCCTTGTGCAGCACGTCCGGGGACTCGGTCATCAGCAGGGAGAAGCCGTCAGCCGCAGCAGGGCCCAGCTCCATGTCACCCAGCAGGCCCAGCAGCTGTGAGGAAGAGCCCTGAGATGGAATGCCCAGCTGCTGGGGGGTCCCAGTTGGCTGTGGGAGGATGGGGCAGGCTCCTTGGTCATCACCCAGCTCCACTGCCACCTACCTTGTTCGTCAGATGGGAGCTCAGAGGGTGGTAGCGCAGCACCAGGGCTTTGGTCACCTATGCAGACAGAGCAGTCAGTGCCAGGCTGGGCCCCCTCAGCTCTTGCCCCCCACAGCCAGGGCAGGCCTTACCCAGAGCAGCAGGGTGAGTGCCTGCATTTGGCAGGGCCCCTTCATGAGGTTGGGCTCAATCCTGTTCACTGCAAGCTGCAGGATCTCATCCAGCTGCTGCCCTGGGGATACAGAAGAGACAGACCGAGCCATTCATTCCCTGACAGAAGTAGGTAGCAACCCACAATGTCCTGCCCTGCACCCCTACCCGCTGGGTGCTTGTTCACCAGCCCCGCAAAACACTTGGCAGCTGTAGTGGCTGTGAAGAGGCAGTTGCAGGAGCAGCTCAGCACCAGCAGCTCCTGGAGCAGCCGTTCCTGCTGAGGAATTGCCACCTGGAAGAGACATGGAGTGTGTTACAGCCCAGGGCTGCAGCTGTTCCCTTCTGCCTTTGGTGCTTGCTTTGGACTCAGGCCAGAGGGTGCTCCATCAGGGTCCCTCTCCACCCTGCTTCCTACCAACTTACATTGCGTGGCAAGGAGCAGACAATGGCCATAAGGAGGGCAACCAGGCGTCTCTGTGCCTCCATGCACTCCCCCTCCTGTGGGGGAAAACCAGCACTCATGTCATCATGGTCCTCACTGCCAGCCTGTGCTGACCTCCTCATTCCCTGTCACTGGTCCAGCACCACAGTCTCCAAGCATGCAGCATACCTCAAAGGGCTGGAAGGAGCAGGGAAAACTGTTCTGGGGCAGGAAGGAGACCTCTCCATCCAGGAAGAGGGACACCACGTGAGACACACTCTGGGCAGCCAGCCTAGGTGACAGGAGACATCACAATGTGCTGCTCTGGGAGGGTCACGAGAGAGTTCCTGGGTACCTCCCAGGAGGTACAGGGTCTGTACAAGCAGTGGCATGGGGGATACAGTCAGCCCCCCTCCCCAGCATCACTCACTCAGGGCTCAGGTGAGTGGTGGCAGCACTAATGATGGACACCATGGCAGCCAGCACCTCTTCCTCCAGCAACACCTTGCCCAGAGACGAGTGGGTGCTCTCTGCAGAGAGTGGGAGGAAAGGGACACGCTGGATCAAGCTGCCCGGATGGAGGAGGCAGGTACAGCCCCCTGATCCACGGCCGGCCCAGGACCGGGGCCGCTCGGCCTCTGGCCGGGGGCAGCGGGGACCGCAATCCCCACAATGGCCACAGGGCGGCAGCAGCAGCGCTGGCTGCAGGGTGAGGGACCTCGGGGAGCCGCCCACTCTCTCCCTTCCAGCCCCAGACCCGCACCCACCTTGCATGGCAGCTTGCACGGCCAGGGCCAGGAGGCAGGGCACCACTGTCTGGTGGTAGTACCAGCAGCCCTCTGCGTCCTGCTGGCACTGCAGGGCCACACGGTGCAGGCTCTGGCACACAGAGACCACGTCTTTGGCATTCCCAGCCTCGCTCCCTGCAGAGCAGAGTCACGGTCACATTGAAGAATCACAGTATCCACCCCTGTGACCTGTATTCCCAAAGCAATGAAGCCCTCCATGCTCCCCCCTCCACCAGGGACATCCACAGCCCAGCCCTGGGCTTCTCGCATTGCTGCCACCCTGCTTCTCCCAGCCATCACTGGTAAGGGAGACAGCTCCTGGCCAGATGTGCTCCCTGAGCATCCAGCTGTGTGCTTCGTTACCTTTCTGCACCTTCCGAAGATGCTGCAGCAGGACAGGGATGGTCTCCCTCACGATGCTGGTGTGGGTGGACACAGCTGCCAGGGCCTGCAGACAGCGTTGCCACAGGGAGCGGTGGTCATGGGAGCTCTTCTCTCGCTCTGAAGAGGAAACAGCTCAGAGGCATGCTGAGGTGACCCCAGGCTGCCTCTCCCAAGGGCATTCAGGCCCCTGACCTTGCCAGGCCAGGCAGGCTGAGGCAGCACAGAAGAAGTTGCCTGAGCCAGGCCCAAGGCACAGTGCCTGCTCTGCATCTGTACGGCTGCTCCCCACAGGGCTGATCCTGGGCACACAGGCTGGTTGCCAACACTAGGCATGGCTTTCCCTGTGCCAGCACCAATGTGCCTGCATCGGGAATCCGCCAAGGAAAACACAGCTCCACTTGCCAGGAAGGAGCTGAATGGGGACAGGAAAGGCTTCATCCCCAAACCAAACATCCCTCCCTTCCTGATGCTGCCAGTACTACCTGACTGCAACTCCTCTTCAAGCCTGGGTACCATGTGTCCAGAGAAAACCTTTGGGTAGATGGGGGCTAGAGATCCAGCTGCCTCCATTGCTGCTTCACTGCCAGAGTGGGAAGAGATTGAGAGAGGTGATGCAAACCCAAGGCTCTCTGTTCATCAGCTGTAAAAATCTGGGCCAGAAGGTGCCTTCAGAAACTCTTTTCTCAGCAATCTGCCTTTTTCACCTTAGTGGCAGGCAGATCCCTCTACTTTGACAAGCCCAGATTTTCTAATTTCAAGACCATAAATTTCCTGGTTTATCCCATTGCTTTTACACCCACATGGTCTTTTAGTTCAGACAGTTCCTGTGCCTTTCCCCACACCACAGGCTCTCTCTGCAGCAAAGCCAGGCTTTATTCCTCTCCCCAGAGCACAGGTGACTGCAGTGGCACCAGCCTGCCCCTCACCTGCTCTGGGAATCCTCCTCATGCAGAGCAAGGCGAATGAGGTGATCCACAACCAGCTCCAGGTTAGAGGGAAACAAGAAACCTGGAAAAAGGGCCATAGAAAAATCCTGTCCTGGTCCAGAGGCAAAGACACCAGCATTCTGGCCAGCATCCTTCCCCCTCCAGCCAGCTGGCAGCAATGCAGCAGCATGCTGATTGCCAGAGACACAAGGCATCCGGCAAACAGACAAGAGAGAGACCAATGTCCCTGGAGTTCACAGCCTAGGCAGAAAATGCTGCCACTGCTCCTGTGCAGCTACAGGCAGCAGGCAAGGACATCCCGGCAGCCATGTGGTAACATGTCTCCCAGAACAGGGTGACACCTCCCTCTGTGTCCCCAAGAGAATTAAAGCACCCACCTTGCAGGAAGCCCAGGACAGTCAGTGCTCTGATCCCAATCAGCTGCAACTGCACACTGGGATCTGTCAGTGCCGAGAACACTACAGAGCAAACCGGGGCTCGGAGTGACAGCAGAGCACTCTCATCTGGAGAGAAGGGCACGGAGTCACTGTCTGCATCTGACTGTCACCTACCGCAACACCTGACAGACCCTTTCTGGGGCTCTGCCTGTTGACACCCAACCATTCAAGGTTCCCGAAACATGGCAGGGGGTCACACATGCAGCCACCCTGGTCAGTGAGATTTCCTTCCCAGTGTACAGGAAGGTGAGGTCAGAACCAGCAGGCCCCTGGGACACAAGTGCCTCCAAAGCAAGCCTCACCTTCTTCCAAATGACCCCACTTCTGCTGCAACTCCAGGAACCCCAGCAGCATTTCCAGGATTGTCCTCCTCTGGCTGCTCTGAAGGGACACGAAGTTGTAACATCACTGTAATATCACTGCTAGGACACAGCTATGTCTCAGCCTGGAGCTGCAAGTCCAGGGGATGCCCACAAAGTCCCCACCTGCAAGGACATCCACTTTGACACCCTGCTCTCATCAAGCCATGAAGAGCCAGCAGGTACTCTTGGTCCTGCTGCCTGTGCCCCTCACCTGTGGGTGCTTGGTGTACTGCTCCAGCAGCAGAGGCAGGACGCTGCCGGTGACATGGTGGTAGGCACGGAGTGAGGCACCTGCTGCTGCCTGCAGGAGTTTGGCACTTGGCCACACCAGCTTCATGTCGGGCTCACACAGATGGTGCCTGCAATCTGAGATAGGCTGGACATCAGCAGCACCGGCAGAACAGCTCTACCTAAGCATGGGGACGCAGCCATTATCTGGGCTGGGACATGCTGCTGAGGCAAGGCTCTGAGCTGCCACAGCCTTCCTAACAGGGCTGCAGAGCTCCTTCCCCAGCTACAAGCACAGAGCACAGCCTTGGACACCCCATCCCAGCTGAGAAGAAAACAACTCAATCCAATAGGCATTTCCTACTGTGTCCCCTTCTCCTCCCTTCCTGCAGCCAATTCCTTTCGAAAAGACACCAGAGCCAGAAAGAGAAGAAAGAGGCTTTGAACAACAGAGGGCAGATCTCTGGCTAGGAGCATGTTGGCAGGCTCGGCGCAGGGTGGGTTTCTCTGCTAGCTACCTTGCAGGATGCTGCTGAGGAAGGAGTCCAGCACATCCTCAGTGTCAGAGCTGAGCACGGAGCGGGAAAGGCAGGCAGAGAGGGCATGCAGTGCAGCCAAGCACTCTGCCTCCACCTTCTCACTCGCTGTCTGGAACACCTGCAGGAGAAGCCTTAGGATGAGCTAAGCTCCATGCTGACCCCATGCATGCTTCACGCTCCCAACAGGGGCTGAAGGGATCAGGCTCCTCCCTTGTTTCCCACATGCTTCAAACAACATGCGGTGTGACACATCCAAGTTCTAGGGAAACACTAAGAGGGATGGCCTGTGCCCCCACCCCTTTCAGCTGGGGCTGTCCAAGGCGGATGCTGCTGGGAGATAGGGGGCCCAACTGGTCTGACTATGAACTCCTGCTCAGCAGGAGCCCAACTGTGGTGGAGCATTGTTTAGGTCCCTGCAGTACTCACCTCCCTACGCAGGGATGACCAGAGGCTGGGGAGGAATTCCTGCAGCTCCTTCTGCCCATAGATGGCGCAGCAGGCAGTCTGCAGAAGGGAGCCAGGAGAAAGCATCAGAGAGAAACCAGTACCAGGAGGACACAGAGCAGGAACCCTGCCCATCCTGGCAGACTCATGCTTAACTGCATGAACCACTCAAGGGAGAGAAAGAAGAGAGATGCAGGTCAAAATAGGACCCTGGAAATTGTGGCTCTGCAAGGGAGAGTCAGGCTGGCTCCTGCTACCACAGAGCAGCTGGAGGCTAAAGGGAGTAGGGGATCCCTCCTTACCAGAGTCTGCAGAGAGTCCAGCTTGGCACTTTGAAGGTCTGAGTCCATTTTCTCAATGAGAAGAGGGAGCAGGAACTGCAGAGAGATGTACTTAAGACACAGCCTACCCTTTGCGCCACCTTGTCCACAGATCTGAAGGGCTGCAAGCTCAGCAGCTGGCAGGAGAGTAGAGGTGGCAGGGGGGTTGGACTAGATGATCTTTCTAGGTCCCTTCCAACCCCTAACCCTCTATGATTCTAGGTGGAGGGATATCTGCAACAGGCAGCCCCTTCCCAAGGTGTCAGCATCAGCACCCTCCCCATGCAAAGCCCCAGGAGACAGTGGGGTGCTTCCTACCTCAGCAAATTGTGATGTGGAGGCCAGTACAGCCCGGAGACTCAGGATCAGGTCTTCTCTCTGGATGCCATGAGGGTCATTGGGGGGCTGGATCAAAACCAGAGAGAGCAGGTCACCTGTCAGGAAACCTAACTCAGCCATCAGCTGAGGCTGCATCACTTCATCTCCAGCAGGGCAGAAGTGATGCCAGTCACTACAGCCAGCTTGGCACCAGCCTGTCAGCCTGGATACCACAGGTCACAGCTAAACACTGCCCAGTCAAGACTCTTGCCCATCCTTTTATCCCATCTCCTGGAGGAGACATGACCCCCTGGAAAACACCAGAAGGAACAGTTGTGGCATAGTGCAGACTCACTCACTGGAGTAAAATCAATGGGGAAGTAGCAGGATGTCACTTCAAACAGCTCCTCCACAAAAGGGCCTTCAAGGAAACGACAAAAGACATGAGCAGAGATGCTGGACAAAAGAGGCACAGCAGCTATGCCCAGCACCCATGACAGGTTGGCTCTGCAGCTCTTAAAGCACATCAGGGACAGCCCCAGATCTGGTGAGATGCAAGGGCATCCCTTCAACAGCTCAAAGGAAAGCAACCTATCTCTCAGTCAGCTCTGCACAGCAAGCACGGGCTCACCCAAGGCATAGTTCTTGGCAATAAGATCGCGCACAATCTGGAAGGCCACCAGCAGGTTGCGGGGATCCTTCTCCCCATCCATCACCTGGATGAAGCCAAAGGTGAAATCAGCACCCAGGCCCTTCAACTCTGCAGAAAAAAAGGACCATGAGCAGAAGCAGGACACCAGACCTCATCAACACAGCATGAGATCAGCCTGCTTTCCCTGGCCCTGCAGCCCTCCAAGACAGAGCAACACAGCCTTTGGAAAAGGCAACAGCGATCCATTCTCACAGCCTGCACAACCCCCGAGTGGTTCTGGCACCTGATCCCTCACCTTCCTCCCTGGTACCCATAAAGTTGGTGATGATGCTGTAGACTGTGTGGCGGTCCAGCTGCATCAGGGACTGGAAGGAGGAACAGAGCAATCAAACCAAGTTTCCACACATGGCAGCATTGCTACCCACCACCCAAGGGCACTGCGTGCCCCTGAGGAGAAGGCAGGACCCCTGGCAGCTCAGCTGCTGCTTCCTGACGTGAAGATCCGATTTTCCACATGCACAGTGTGCACACATCTATACATTGGCACCTGAACATGACTGTGTCCATCACTGCATGAATCCATCATCACAGTCACTGCTCAGGGCCCCGCCAGCATAAACAGTTTTAAACTGGAGGAGAATTTGGGTGCTGAGGGCACTTCAACACAGCCTGGAGAACAGGGAAAAGGAAATCCCTCAGGGCTGAGAGAGGACGAGGGACAAACAGGATCCTTTGCTGCTGTCTGCTTCTCCCTTTGAAGGGAGACATGCTGTTCCCAAGCTCCACAGGAGCACCACACTGCACTGAAGGATCCCGCATTGCCACTGAGTGTGTTCAGTCCTTAGGATGGGCAGGTCACCTCCAGACACCCTGTTCCTGACAAGAGGATGGGAAATCACTGCTCACCTGCACATGTACCTCCCGGAAGATGGCTTTGAGCACAGACACTGCTAGCCCTGGGGACAGCACCTCACACATGCTCTGGGGATAGGAAAATAAAAGCAAAAATTGGAAACCATGATGGCAGCCATGTATCAGAGCTCCTGCTTCTGTACAGCAGCCACCTGCAGGATCCTCCCCTGTGACAGGGAGAGCTCACCACCCCACAGACAGAACAGGACAAGATGCCCATTATCTGTGCTGTTCCCCAGAGTAGCCAGGGAAGCCTTGCCCCAGCATGGGGCAGGAAATCAAGGCAGTCTCCTTTCCCCTGCCCCTCTGCAAGGCACACAGCAGGAGCACAGAGGAGAGAGAGCACTGATGCTGGGCAGGAGCTGACAGCCCAGCTGCACCCAGACACTGCACCTCCCTGGCACCATTCTGGAGCACACCCCAGTGCTACAGGCTGTGAGCTCACCAGTGCTCGGAGTCCCTGGAGCACCAAGGGGATCACATGGTGATGATCTTGCAGGCGGTTCTCATAGAACAGGACCAGATGCAGCACTGTCAGAAACAGACACCAACATGTGTTTAGTCCCAGGAAACACAGCTGCTGGGTGCTGGCCCCAGCTCTGCCAAAAGTAGCCACCAGATGAACAGCGAGCACATCTTACACTGGAGAACAGGTGCACCCACCTGGCTCCAATGTCTTTGCCCTCCTTCCATTAGCAACCCACAGCTGACATAGCAGGGCAACACCCACTTCTGGCTGTTGCAGAAATGCTGGAGCTACCTGAGCAGCATTTGCCCTGGCCTGTCCTGACATGTGGGTACAGACACCAGCAGGGAAATGGCAGATGCCTGCTCAGTAGAGGCTGAAGGATGTTGTGGGATGGGGTACAGGGCAGGAGCTCTGGTTTCCCCATGCTCGGCTCCACAACACGTTCCCAGCCCCTGAGTCACGGCCACGGGCGCCTGCACTCCTCATCCCTAGGGAGTGGCAGCAGGAAGCAGACTGGAAGAGCCAGCTACCAGCATCCTGCGCCCACAGCCACTGCAGAAACTCTCCCCCCCAGGAGGCAGCCTGATGCAGCACTTGAGAAATGAACTGTGTGAGGAGGGACACAAAGGGAGACCGGGACCAGCGGGGGGTGTCACAACAACCCCCCACAACCTGCCTGGAAGCTGGCTTTGCTCACCCTCTTCCAGAGCTCCTGGTGACCTGGCTCTACCTCAGCTTGCTCAGATGCCCTGAGTCACCAGGTATCCTCACTGAACCTCCCCACCTCTGGCTGCCCCCCAGAGGACCCCAGCCCCTATTACAGTCATCATACCTGACTCCAGCTATACCAGTAGCAAGTCTGCGTGTATTCTCTGCACAGCAGCTCTCGGCACTGCCTGGCACCTGTCTGAGATTTATAGAGCCAAATGCTAAAGACTAAGCACCTTTTACCTACATCCTTCCCTTCCTCTACCTCACAAGCTGGGGCCCTGTGTCTTGCCAGACTGTTGGCACAGGTTCAGCTACCTATCAGCAAGGCCCCCAGCCCAAGTCAAAGTTTGGCAGTGCTTACTATGGGGCATTTAGCACAGCCAGACCTTCTCCTGCCTCCACAAATGGAGCATCTGTCCCTCCCCACACCAGTCCTCCACTCTCATCCTTATGCCAGTCTTCTCTTTCCCAGGTTTCAGGGTTTCCCCAGAACTAACTTGGGCAGGCTGCATAAATGCAGTGTGACTTGCTCTGTGAACAATGGTTTCCTGTGCTGAATCACCACCCAAGCATTTTGACATGCAGATGTGTCCCACGTGGCACTGAGCACACCTGGCTGTGCAACACCCACACGCTGCTGGGAGTACCAGCTGCAGCCAAGAACTTTGGTGTGTTCAGGGAGTGACCTGAATTGTGTAGGGAGGTTGGTAAAAAGGCTGCAGCATGAGGCCCCATGCCCTTCTTGGACTTTGACTCAAGAGACATGTACAAAGTTGTCATAGTGCTAAATCAATTCCCATGCCAGCTGCAGGACAGACACTTGAATGGTAGGCCTCAACCTACAGGGAGTCATTCAAGGGCCCAGAGTGGCCCTTACCTTCCTTCTCCTGGAGCACGGAGTAACACTGGAGAAGAACTTGTGACAGCAGCTGGATGCCTCGCCCTCGTGTCCGAGGATCTGTATTCTCCAAGCAGAACCTAGCCCGAGTCAGGAGAGAGCCCAAGAGGCCTGTTGTGAGCAAGGACATCCAAGCAGGAAGCACATCCTGAGCAGACACGTTATGAAACAAAGAGGTGCACCTCTACAGGCACAGGGGTGGTGGCCCCGTCCTGCCTGACATGCCAGCAGGAGCAGACTTCTTATCCCCTGACTGCTGCATGCAGGCACCCGGCCCAAAGCCACACAGCAATAAATCCAGGTTCTGAAACTGGACCAAAGAAGTTGCTCTTGCACCATGCTCTGCACCTCAAACTCAGGCTCCCAAGATCACAAGGGCAAAGGGCAAAAGCCAAAAAGTGCAAAGCCTCTTGCACTGAGGCAAACCCAGCCCCCAGCTTAGGAGAAATGAGCCTCACCAAGTCCCAGGCCACGACAGCTCAGAGACAGAAGCAAAAGCTGCATGCCAGCCAACTTGTGACATGGTGATGTGCAGCTGTGTGCTCAGGCAGCTCCTGCTGGGGATAGGCCCAACTGAGGCATGCCCTACAGCTTGCTGCCTGTGACAACACCTCTCCTCAGTCCTGGGAGAGCATCAAGAGCTGCTCAAGCCTTCTCAAACAGCTCCCAATTCCTGTGAGGTCCAAGCACCACTCAGGCCCCATGCTGTGAGTGGGCAACATCCTTGCAGGCCTGCATGCTGCGGTGTGTCTGCCAGCACTGAAGAAAGCTCATTCTGGACAAGCACAATTTTCCTTCTCATTGTTCCCCCTTGAGGGACTCTCCCCTTCAAGGTCCTTACATGATGTATAAAATGTATAAGGCTTTTCTTACCCCAGGGCTTCCACAAGCTGCAGCACAGTCCATCTTCCATCTTTCACCCCTGTAGAAAGGAGGTAAAGAGAGTGAACCCAAGAGACTCCCAGACTGTCAGTCAGGCACAGCGCCGGCAACAGATGCCAGGAAGGGCGCCAGCATGGCAGCAGGCAAGGTTGGCCAGGTGACAGCACCTTGCAAAGGAGCACTGTGAACTTACTTGGTGGAGCTGCCTCCAGCCCTGCCTGTGAACACACCTGGGACTGAGAGCTGCCTCGACTGGATAAGACCTGAGAGCAGGCAGCAAGGGGTGAACTTCCCTGTGCTTTCCCTCTACACTCTCTCCCTGCACCCTGGCTGCATCAGTCACCAACACGCTGCTCCCAAGAAAAGCAGCCTCACTGTTCTCCACTTCACTGGGACCCCAGAAACCAATGCTCTAATGTGAAACCAGGAGCAGACAAAGGGCAGCTCCCCAGATGTTTCCTGAGGGAGAAATGGCCAAGCAAACAGCTCAGACACCAGCTATTACCCAGCTTCCCACCATGGCTCCGCCACTACCACATTATGCTGAGCAAGACCTGCACAAGCTCCCTCCAAGACGGAGGGCAGGGAGAAAGGCAGCTTTGTGGTTAGAGGAAGACAAAGAACTGGGACTCCTGGAGTCTGTTTCCAGCTCTGACTCAGACACTCCAGAAGGTTGCCTCACCACCTGCCTCAATATTCTTCCAACTCAAGTGGGGGAAAAGTAATTTCTGGGAAGGCTCTGGCTGCTTCATAGGAGAGCCTTGACTGAAAGGCAGGTTCTGCACTCTCATCACCCACCACTACTGTGATACCTTCCCAGTAGGAAAGCTCTATGGGTGCCATGTGTTCAGACATGTGATGGGAGGCAGGGGACTGCCTTAGCTTCAGACCCCTAACCTGTAGCCTAGATGACAAGGAGCACCGCTGGGAAAAACCGGAACCTCTCACCCTCTACCTGGACAAAACAGCTTCCCTTCATATGAAAAAAAAAAACAAACCACCTTTCAGACACTGAGACTCACTGCCTTTGCCCAGGAGCACTTCTGGGAATTCTGGAGAGCCCTATTTGTCCCTCAGCCCTGCTGAAGTCTTGCCTACATGATTGACAGGGCACCCACTCTATCAGAAGCCTAAAGGTTTAATTCAGGACTTTCGCAGGCCCTGTCTTAGTGTCTCCTGCTGTTGCAAGCGCTTACTGGTTCTTCTTAAGCAGTTAATTCCAGTATTAAGTAATGCTGTTCATCAGAGAGCAATCTCTGGGGTGGCAGAAGGGATTATAGTGTTTTCTGACAGCAGGCAGCCCCAACTCGAGAGATGAGGCTTCCAGTCCTGCTCAGCACAGCAGGGAGGGGTAGCCTGGACTGAGTAATAGAACAGATAAGGGAGCTATGAGGAAGGAGAGGAGCCCAGCAATCACAGTCAACAGGCACAGACTGAACAGGGGGTGCCTTTAGTGACAGCTGCAAGGTGCCAGCAAAATTTATTGCAGAACAACAGTGCAACAGCACGTGGGAGCGTGCACCAGCACAAACCAGAGCAGACTGATAGAAGAGATCATATGGCCAGCACTGCAACATCATGCTGTGCAAGCTCATGCAAAGCCTTCTTGCTGCTGAGCCACCCCAGAGAAGGTCTGAGACAAATGCTGTCTCTGGGGCCAAGCACTCTGCCTCTGGGTTTTCAGAGGCCCAAAGCAGCATCTACACAAAGCTGCTGGTTTCCTGATCAACAGGAAGGAGCTGAGGCGCAATGACCAAACCACAATCAGCTACTGATGGTCCCTGCAGTTCGCAGCCCTTTTGCTCAGCTTCAGCCAGAGCACTTGCTCTGTTCTCAGGGATCCAGGGCTGTGACCAGCTTCACCTCACATGGCACAACCACACCAGCCCCGACAGCCTGACCCGCAAGCGCTGCCTCCTGCTCGCAGGCAGAGCCACGCACACCACGGCTTAAGAGCAAGCACAACTATAATTGGAGGTGCCTCATCAGGTCAGCAAGTACAGCGGTGAGCCTGGGAAACTTCTGCCTTCACATCTGGCAGCAGCAAGTTCCCAAGGTTAATGACACAACTTGAAGCCCAGCACTCTCCTTTACCAGGAGGGGTTGCTGGTGTTCCCATAGTCCCAGAAGCTAAACAGCAGCAAGCCCTTTACCCTTTGCTGCATTATTACTCAGAATCAATCTGCTCCCTTTCCTGAGACGTCTGACATTGCCCTTTCATGCAACATCTTCCTAGTCAT
>JAOEGS010016522.1:126462-160029 GCA_025447755.1 Corythornis vintsioides | reverse complement strand
TTTAAGAAAAAAACACCTTTTTTTAGGAGGTCATACAGGTTTTTCTTCAACCAGATACCTCTCAAAATGCCAAGATTTGGTTCCCTTGAAGGAAAGCAAAGCTTAGGCCATTGTTTAGCCAGGACTGATACCCTATTTCTCACAAGGTATCACCAAACAGGACATACACAATATACAGAGGATAACTCTGCAGTTTATAACACAAGAGCCAGAAGAAAACTTGAAGTAACAAAAAAGCCTCATTTTTTTCCTTTCAAGATGACTTTTGTTCTCAAAAAAGCTGAGCATCTTGGTGATGCACATCTGGACCTTGTGTTTCTGAAGGACAGACAGACATGCATATTACAAAGTTCTTTTGAATCCAAGTGAAAAAAAGAATACAACAAAAAGTATTAACTGTGGATCTGCTGTGAAAGCCAATAAAAAGGATTTAAATCCTGTATTTTCCAGTTCCTTGTGATATAACAAATTCATTCACTCCTGTCCAATAGCCAGGACAATGAGAGACCTGCTGAAGGGAAATCGTGGATGGTTCTTGTTGTCTTTTGCTTCCACACATGGCTTTGCTTCACTATTAACTGCCTTTGTCTCAACACACAAGTGTCATATGTTTTTCTTCCCTTGGTCCAGATGGGAGTGGGGGATGCCAAAGCAGCTTGGGAGGCACCTGACCTCCAGCCAAGGTCAAAGCTCCACAGCCACTGAAGAGGTCAGAGAGATCCAGGTCAGGAGTTCTGGGCTATCCTACCACAGTCTGTCCAGTGCTCAGATTAAGGAGGGGATTTTATGATAGAAATATTGGGAGAATTTTAAGACTTTTTGGCCAATCTGTGCCTGGAAGTGGTAAATAAGGTGATGTTCTACACCATTTGTTTCTAATTTCTTCTAATTTAGGAATATCCAATTACTGACAAATTAAGACTGATCCAGCTGAGGTAAGATGAGAAGTCAAGAGAGAATTGAGATCTGTTAGTAGTGACCACTTGATTTTTTGAATTAGCAGCTGCCCAGGTAATAAATAGAAGCAATTCATACCAGGGGTTATTAATTCAACTCGTATAAAGCTGCCACTATTACTCTGGACTGAAACTCTTTCCAGGGTGGCTTCTGTCACAAATGAAGTTTTAAGAACTTCATTCACATTTGAATGGCAAGACTAGAAATCCAGTGAAGAAATCTCCTGGCTATTATTAAGGAATGCTAAAGTTCAATTATATGTATTCACACATACCTTACAAATATTGCATTTTCTGTTTCAGAGTTCTACAATAAAGTTTATCTCCTCGAGTATTTTTTCCATATTGCACCATTCCCCAAAATTAACCACTCCAAGACATTTTGAGGTGTTGGCATCTTGGACTCTGACAATCCCTTCAAACATTAGTCTGATAAACACTGCAGATTTGTTACGATTCTGCACTCAATATAAAAGTCTGAAGAAGTTATTGAATCTGGAAAAGACTAAAGGCTGGGGGTGGATATACCATCAGTTGTTAAAAATAAAATGTGACTCAAAACAATTAGTTCCATGACAATGATTAAATAAACATTTCCAAAGATATCTCCAGAAAGAGAAGAATTCCCAAGCGGTCTACAAACAAAATCATAAGAACATGGAGTTTTGTAACATCTGTTCACCTGCCATTTCTAATTTCACAACTGAAAATAACCACTGGAAGAGCAAATACACATTGCTTTGGTACACAGCTTTAGTCCAAGAAGGTACATGTTGCTTTCAGAAGTCCTTTAGAGCTGCATTAAAATAACCAAGAAAACCAAAAACTTCCTAATTCAAGGAGAAATGACAATTCTCGAATAAGAGCTTTGTTGTTTTCTAAGAGTGCACGATAACCCTGATTACTGCCATGGAAATGTACCTCAGTGGGTGCACACTCAACCACTTCCAGCTGGGAGAGTGGTCAAGGGGTGCCCATGGGAAATCTGCTCACTTCCTTGAGCACTCCATTGAGATGAGGAGCCACAGAATCACTATGGTTGGAAAAGACCTTGAAGATCATCAAGTCCAACCGTTATCAAACTCCACCAGAGCCACTACTTCAGCATGTTCTTACACACCATATCTAGATGGCTTTTCAATCCAGCCAGGGATGGGGATTCAACCACTTCCCCGGGCAGCCTGTTCCAGGCTTTGATAGCCCTTCTGGTACAGAAGTTTTTCCTCACATCCAACCTAAACCCCCCTGGCACAACATGATGCCATTTGCTCGTCCTACCAGTTGTGACTTGTGGGAAAAGACCAACACCCACAAATAAGGTCTCCCCTCAGCCTCCTTTCTCTAAGAAGTTTCTAAACAACCCTAGCTCCCTCAGCCTCTCCTTAGAAGACCTGGAGTAGCTGTGAGCCAAGAGCAAGACCCAGTACATGGCCTTGTTGAGGCCCATCTGATTGGCCTCAGACTCACCATCTATCCTGTGCAGGTCTATCTGCAGAGCCTGGTCAACACTCCCACCTAACTTAGTGTCACCTGCAAACTCACTGATTTTCACTGGAAACATCCCCAACATGGGTCACCTTGGAGAAGGAGATGAGGTTCATTAAGCAGAACCTGCCCTTCATGAACCCACACTGACTAGGCCCGGTCGCTGGGTTGTCCTCTAAATGGCAGGTTATGGCACTCAAGATGATTTGTTCCATGGCCTTCTCCTGACACCGAGTCACACTGAGAACTCTCTAGCTGCCCAGATCTTCCAGCCCTTCTTGTAGATGGGTGTCACCTTTGCTCAACCCCACACCACTGGGCCCTCTCCAGTTAGCCAGGACTGCTGGTCAGGAGCTTGCTAAGCATGCCCACCAACTTCTTCAGCACTCCTGGAGTAACACAAGACTTTCACAGGGCTCATTCTGCAAAGATGCTGCAAATTTCAAGAACTAGAGTTGACATTTGGATTTTTGTCTTGATCTACAGAAGGGGGTTTGCTTACCTACTGGAAAAACAACTGCAGAGTTGTCTGCCTACTGATAGTTCTGTTTACAGGACCTAGGACACTGACAGGGAGGTGGCACATTCGGTCAAGGAAAGCAATTATAAAGCTTAAAGTCTGGAATAAAAAGGATGACATGGATAACAAGGGCACTGGTTTCCCATTAAATGCTTGCAAAACAGTACAACTGAGCTCAAATCAGACAAGTGTGACAATGAACTAAACCAGAATGCTAAACCACAGTAAAGACACCACAGGCCAACCGAATAAATAAATAAACACAAAAAAAACCCAAACAAACAAAACCATTTCAATGAAAAAACTGTTTAAACACAGATGGAAAACAAACAAACTGAATATTGATATTAGCTTTAAAAAAAATATAATTCTACAAGCCAAAGACATAAAAATTAATTAAAAGGCTGAACATTATTATCAGTAATAATCACAGATTTCTTAGTGTACATTCTGGTACACACATGTGTAAATATTTGAACAGAATAAAAAACCAGTAACAATGAAGAAACCAAACCACCACAACAGAGTAAAGACAGACAGAGAGGTGACAGGAATGATGAGCAAGGGTGCACACACGAGTGTGCACATGTGTGCACAGCTATCCAACTGAAACTGGCTTTCCTTTCAGTTTGAAGGCAATGCATTGCTGATGAGAGAAGCACCACCACATCTCCAGATCCCACAAAACAGGGTTATTTTCTCATTTCTAGTTCCAGGAAGATGCTCTAGAGCTGCCTCAGAGCTGTGTGAAGCACCACACAAGCTACCATAGCTCCCAGGAGCCTGAGCTTGCCTGGGAATTCTGTGGGGCTCTACCTTGTACAACAGACCATTCCCTGCCATTCTGGTAATAATTCATCATTCTTAAGGACATACATTTCTTTTATGCCAGTTCTAGTACTAAATAATCAAAGATAGGTCAGAGCTACATTCCCAATTCTACCTTAATTTACTTGAGTGTAGTCAGATATGATCTTAGAGAATGCATAAAGCCATGAGAAGTAAAACTGAATGTGTATTTTACAAAAGAAAACTGCATGTGGCAGATTAAGAGTAACCATATTCTAACTATACAAGAGGAACAGATAGAAATCCAACATTCTAAGAAAACCATTTTCTACATTAATAAAAATGGCTTCTACTCCCTGCCTGCAATTTTCCTTTAAATTCTCATTTTTTCTTAAAAACACCAGAAAAAAACCCCCCAACCAAGCAAACAGACACAAACACACACCCAAAATGTTAGTTGTGGATAATCTTTTACCATTTGAAAACAGCCACAGCTTTAGCACACAGAAACCCTTTGGGTCTCTGGTTTTTAAACTCAATTCAGATCTGCAGAGAAAGTACTTTCTACACCACCTGTGTCTGGTTTCTCTCACATACTAGAAAGAATTTGTCACAGTCAAACCTTCCTCTGTGTCAACTATATGCAATTATCAGACCTTGGAAATCTTCTGTGTTCAGTTACTTTAGCTTCTAGAAAGTCTACTGTGGATTCTCTTTACTGATGGCCTGCACACCATACCAGGGGAAACAAAGACTTGCTGCTCCTGTTTTTCTGCAGCATGGGTGAAGTTTGCATCTACAGAAGTCTTTCCAATGATTCGTTTTTCATTTGCTTTAATAGGAACACACGCATAAAAATAATAATAAAAAGGGCAACAAAACAAAACACTACAAAGATACAATTATCACCTTGGGGATAGGAGAAAGAATGAGCCAGACATGACAGATGTGAGTTGCATCACTTAGTGTCTGGCTGCCAGGCTCCTGGACACTTAAATGATGAAAGCAGCCTAAGAGAATATGACTGGAAAGGTAATGGAAATCAGACAAGCAGCTCTGATGGACAGTTAGCCAAAGCACAAAGTTCAAACTTCAGAAAGGTGAAGAACAGTTAATTCTTCATTAAAATGGTGCTGAAAAAACCAGTGGGAAACTCAATTCCAATTAGCATTTTTGCTAATTACAGTCACACATTTGAAATTACTACAGCTGTGAAGGAAAACTTGAAATTTGTGTAGGGAAGCATGGCAGTTGAAGAGTGACTGTCCAGGAAAACTGAGTGGCTTCTGCAAAGTGCTGAAGGTTTCTTCTCTTACCGACAGTGGCAGTGCCCACACGCAGGCAGACGGGGCAGTGAAAATACCAGGTGCTGAGGTATAAACTGACACAGCATGCATTTGGAGGGATTTTTCACTTACAAATCCTCTGCTCATACAGCAGACTCAATGGTCAGCAATGTTTGGATGCACTCATGGAGCAGTTGGCTTTCTTTTTTTCTTTGCTTTTTTTCCCTTCATTTGCATTTCAGTCCAAGCTGACCCGCTCAAACAGTCCAGAAAGGAATCTGATGAGCCCCAAACACCAACAGAGCTCAGGCTGCAGGAGCAGATCAGAAACTCCTAACAGTCCTGCTAAAAGAGCTGCTGCTCCCCCAGGCCACTCTACTTGGTTAGTATGGTCACAGGCAATGCACTTGCACTACTTGCTTTACGTGGCACTAGCATCCATAAAAAGAAAATAAGAGAAATGAAAAGTAAACTGCAGCAGGCATCAAGCAACCCTTACTGTTTCTAGGTGGAAAACTGGCTCCATTCTGGATTTGAAACAACACTACACAGCATGCAAAGACACAGCTCATGGAGAAGAATGTGGACAAGATTAACAACATTCTTCTTGAAAAACAACCAAAAATAAACTACCCCAACTCTACACAAAACACACTAAAAAAACCAACATGATGCAGCAAGGAAATTATTACTACCAGCTACAACTTGCAAGTTGTACACAGCTTTCCAAGCCCAAGCAAAAAAGCATAAGGACCAAAATCACTGACTCCTTAGAACCAAAGCTGTTTGAAAGTGAAATGACTTGTGTGATCCATCCATGTACATCCATCCTAATTCTAACTCTGCTCCAGTCTTCAACATACGAGTGTTTGAATATCCACTAGATCTATATTGCTAAAAGGGGTATATTGGTAAAAATGAGAAGCTTTTGATGAGGAAAATGAATTTTTATAAAGCACAAAAAAAAAGAATCAATATTTCTCAGTTTTTACTATCCTTCAGTTATACTGATGGTGATAAAATGACAAAGAACTACTTGCCTGCTGATAAAGCAGATACAGTGACATCCCTGGATCTTCAGAAATACTTGCTGGGAATAGGGAACCCTTCAGGGGAATGTTTGCTCGCTTGATTTCAGTGGAATGCAGGAACAGAACCACTGAACTTTTGTTCTGTTAGTTTTAGGGTTATCTGGGGGATTTTTTGTTTGGTGCTTTGTTTTCTTTTGTTGTGGTTTTTTGTTTGTTTGGGTTCTTTTGCTTAGATAACTTCAAATGTCACTGGTTAATTCTTGGCAGGCAGTACAAGTACATTTTTAGTGACATTCTGAAGTACTTAAGTGGAAATTTAAAATCCATAATTCAGAGACCTCAATTCCCTAGACATTCATTTCAGCACCAAAACATTTTCCCCTAAGTTATTTTAAAATCACTTCAAAACTTATCTTAAGAAAAAAATAGCACAAAATTTGCCTTTTTTTTTTTACATTTACTTCATAACTAGAAGAATACAGAATGTTGTAAGCTCATGGAAAGACTTTCCTGAGATTACTTACTGAGAAACTGGATGGTTTTACTTTAAAGCTAAAGGTACCAATTTCAGAAACAGGTTTCTACAGTTCCCAGTCCCCTGGCACCCTGCACCAATAACTGGAGTGCACAAATTAAGCTTGACCACCACTGAGCAAAGCTGTGCAGCTTTTAATTAGATGGCATGGGGGTGATGGCTTCAAGCCTTCTGGATAGATATATTTATTGTGCTGTCCAACCTGGAGAACTGTTCTGTGAAACACAATAGGATCTAGAGTTCTAAAATACATTTTATCCTAAAGGTTCCTATACTTTTAGGGACTTCACAGGGAAAGTAAATAACCATCTGAAAGAGAAGAACCAGTGGACTCATCAAGATGCAAATAACAAATGAGAGGAAGGTACAAAAAGACAGCTCTGCTTCCATGTTTCCTGAAACTGTACCAGATGGCCCAATGCTTGCCTTTCATTAACTAGTGTGCTGGGATAAAGCTGTGTTAATTAAATCACTAAACTACCACTAATTCTCTGTTATTTACTAATTCAACAAATTTCATTTCTATTTTTTTTTCTTCCACTCAATACAGCAAATTCTAATTAAGTCTTGGAAAGTTGAAAGGATCAATAATTAAATAAAATAGATGAATAATGATGTGCAGTTGTCTGTTATAACATTAGCCACAAAACACAAGTTCAAGGCACAAACTAGCTCCCATGGAAGAGGCATTCTGCACTAAAAAGACCCCAATGAACATGATTTGAGGAAGAGCAAGATCTTCCTAGCAGACTTTAGAGGGCATTACAGCCAGTGCCAACACACTAGTGGAGGTGGAGGCTGTTCACCTCTCCCCTAAGATAACTTCACAAAGGAATCAGTCTCTTCAGAACTTGAGTGTTTGCCCCCCCTGCAGCAGGCAGAGTTAAACAGATACAAAGAGCAGATCTCATCTCTGCTCAGGGTCCCCTCACTACAAAGTCCAAGCCCTCTCAGGAAAACAGCTAGAGTGTCAGGCAGGCTTGGTACCCTTCCCTCCCATGCCTCCTTCTGGGGAAAACAGCCAGCTGAGGAAGCCACCAACTGGCCTAATTGTTCCCAGCAGGACTAGCATCCCCAGCCTCACCCGAGTGCTTCCCTTCAACTGGCTCTCCACTCACCACAAAGCACCCTGGGGATGCAGAGCATTGGTTATTAGGAGCTCTTCCTTCCTCAGCCACAGTCAGTCATGACATCCTTTATTTACTGTACCCAAGTTTGAGAACCAGCAGAAAAATCAGTCCATTAAACGCTGTTCTTCCCACACAAGGGCTCCTCCTGCCAGGGAGTGAATGAAGCCCCAGCCCAGCAGGCACACAAAGCCCTGCAGGCAGCAGAGGACAGTTCCTATGCCAGAAAAGCATCCCTAAGCCTGACAAATACATGAAACCAGTCTAGATTCACCACCAGTAAGACAGAACCCATTTCTCCAAAAGACTGAAGGGTACTGGAGCCTGTAGAGTGGAAAATGGGACAGGACCCAGGGTTAATTACCCAGGTGTCTCTAGAGAAGAGAGTGTTAGAAGCCCAGAAATGGAGAACTGCTTCCTTGGGTAGCAGCTGGGGTGCTAATACTCTGGGAAGTTTGGCAAGCAAGCCTCCATCAGATATCCAGGCCAAGTGCTCAGCTGTGTGTATGGCAGGAGTAACTAACCTGGCCAGTCATTAGTTCTTGCCATCACTGTATTTGTGATTCTTAATTGTGTAGATTCATGAAACTCTCACTTGTGAATCACACCAGTGCCAAAGAACCAGAGGCTGGAATTGTTCCTTTGCATCCTAATAACAAATCACTGTTTGACTCCTAAGAAATAGCGAGATTCCAGGAAATATTTTTCCTCCTTTTTGTTAAGGTGGCTTTTCTTAAAAAGACAGGCATTTCAAAGACACAAACACCTTTTTTTTTCTCCTTTGGTGAAAAGCAATACAATCCACATGATTACTCCCGTGTAACAGGCTGATGTCTTTGGATGGTTTCCCAAGTGACTGGTTGGAGTGCTCAGAGAAAGCTCTGAGGCCAGAGGCTGCTCATGCAGATGGGCAGAGTGCTGAAGCTGTGCTGTGCCCATCCCCTGGCACCTCATCCTCCACCCCACCTGCCCACGAGCCCTACACAGCAGCCCAGAGCTACCCAAGTTACTTTTTCCTGTGTGAGTGCACATACAAACCCTGAAGAGCAACTGTTCTCAGATCTCTTAAACACACGTTAAGAGGAAAATCTTTTTTGATCTTAATACACGTTAACTTGCTCGTCTCTGGTGAACAGGGGAAGAAATTAAGATGCCTACCTAAATAATTTAAAACAAAGTTCAATGCCTGAAACCTCCAGTTTTTCAAGGTCTGAAGGTCTGTAAAGCAATAATGAATAAATCTGCCTTAATCAGTAGTCTCCTACCTCTCAGCTTGGCATTTTCTGCTTTCTTTTTGCCAAGTTGTTTTATTTTTTTTTTAATAATTATGCTTTTGTGTTATTACCAGAAAACTCAACTATTAAAAAAATATTTAAAACGTTATTGTCTGGACTGTAGTCTGCAGCCAGTACCAAGAATTCTATAGACATGAAGCACTGTGGGTACTTCACTCTCTGGGCATCCCACCTCTCTTTTAGAGATAAAAGGTCTTCATTCGAACCAAATCTTTTCCTATCATATCACAATTTCATGTATTAATTTTTGACCCTATAGGCTCACCCTGTCATTTGCTAAATTACCTCTCTGCAGTACCAGATTATCTTAATATATACAGTTGCTATTGACTCCTACACACACCAGGGAGAAACGAAGCCCATTTTGGATCCTCTCAAGTACCAGAATACACTAATTCTGCCATGAGGGAGCAGGCAAAAACAGACCTAAAGACAACCATTGTAGACAGTAAATGAAAGAGTTTATTTTTGAGACACTCATTGTGAAGACAGTTCTTACCCAAATACAAAACTCAGGTACCTCAACCTAAGCAGCTCATTAGGGGCCATTCCCTGGGACAAACACTTTAGCATTTTCAAGCTCTGAGCTGTATTATCCTTTAAGTGAGGAATTAGTGCTTCCTTTCACCGGGGAAGAAGGGAGGTGTAATGTTCTTCACTGATACCTCTTGCACCTTTGCAGATGAGACTACCATCAGTGGAAACTTTTTTATGAAAGCAGGAGAAACAGTATTTTGTTAAAAACAAAACAAACAAAAAAAAACCAAACCAAACCAAAACACAAGACTAAACCAAACTTGTATTTGAAACTGAATCATCTGGTTGGCTGTGTAACAAAGTCCACCTTTTCAACACAGAAAGTTGATGCTTAAAAGGACAGTTAATAGTTAATTCAGTTTAGATACTAGAAGCCAAGTGTTTCGTTCTGAGAATTTATCAATAAACTCTTACTGTTTATTTGTATAAAAATACAATATATTAATGCATTACATTGCTGAGGTTCCCTTTCATCTCCTGTCTAGAGGAAAAGCCATGCCCTTCTGAAACAGCAGAGATGAGTGACAAAGCTCTTAGAGGAATAATGAGGAGGACAAGCTGTTAGAAGAATATTTTGCTAAGCAACATCCCTGCTCCTTACTACAGCATCATGCACAGGCTGCATCCACACAGCTCCTTGTTTTCCAGTATGCACTGGGAAAGAAAAGCAGACAGCTGCAGAGCTGTTTGAAACCTATTGTTTCCTGAAGCAAAGTGCCTGTTCATGAAGAGAAGCAGTCTATAAAGGAAATCAGGGCCCTGCTGAGGTGATTAATGGACAAGTAACCTGTGTGTATCTGACAGGAGCAGACTGCTTGCACAGATGGAGAGGATATGCTCAAGGGTGCAAACTCAAACGGGTAGAGCCCAAAGCAAAAAGTCTCTAAAAATAAGATTTGAAGCAAGTATTCACTAGCCCCTGCTAATCAGCTGTTGATCAGACAAGTGACCAGCGAGCACTGCCAGACAAATGCAACACACCACAAGGTAATGGAACTGGAGCAGGAAGCAGCAGAGCCACCCAGACAGCAGTGGATCAACTGCAGACCGGATGGCACAAAAACCGTGTTGTACACGATGAAATGGAAGCCAGCCAGCTCTTACTACAGCACTTAATAAATGAATAAAAAAATATGACAATAAGTGGTACAACTCCAACCTTTCACAATAAGAGGAGCGTTGAAGACAGGATCATCACTCATATAATAAAATAAAAAAACCCACCACCAACAGAAAAAAAAGAAAAGCTAAATCCCAAACCACTGTTCAGGCTCTAGCCATCTGCTTTTGAAAGAAGAAAAAATGGCACTGCCTAAATCAGAGAATTGCTCCTATCAGTGCAGTCATGCCTGATGAAAATACAGCCTGTGATGCACAAAGGCAAGGCAACGATAGCCACAGTCTGAAGGAATCCTTCAAGCCACTGATGTGCAAGAAATCTGAGAGGCTGTCAGAACCAGAGCAAGTGCAGCTACCAAGTGAAAAGGCTGTAGCTGCAATCCCAGCAGCAACACTCACTAAGTCCAAGAGAGAATTCCAAAAAGTGGGGAAAAACATGAAAAAAAAAAAAAAATCCAATCAAAGTATATTCGACATAGTATGTCGGTATTGAGCACAGAGTCTCACTAATGACAATTCCAAACATTTCTTTTTATTAGCTGTTAATAGAACAGTACTTTGGTCAGGCACCATAAGGCATGAATACATTCTCCAGGACACTGCTCTTTGATCACTTTTTATGGGTGTGCTGATCTGTGGCACTGATAGCAAGATCTGACTTTGAAAAGCCTTTTTAATAATGATAATGGCAATGAAAAGCAGCTTCATTTACTTTATCCCACATGAATCTCCATTACTGGGAACAACCTAAGCCATGACAATACTAGTGGTGATTAGGCAAGCAAAAGCATGAGCCATGTTCTAACAAACCTATTAAGAAAGGAAAATTAATAACATCAGATCTCAGCACCACGGTGCTCACTCTTTTCATGAAGCTATACAACATACACATCTCAGCTCTGCTCTCCTGGCTTAATAAAGAAGCTGCAGGTTGAACTTGGATCCCCTCATCTCCCTTCCCATCTGCAGAGCTGCTCCTCTGCCCCACTGCTTTCTCTTAAAGGATGCCAAGAAAGCAGCATTTAAGTCTTTTGTCTTCTCTTTTGCAAGTCCTGCACTCTTATCAGTTCCTGAGCAGAGAGAGTTCCCTGCCAGGCACCTTGCCCAAAGCCTTGGCACTCACTAAGGGTTTAACTCATTCCAGGACTGAATGGAAAGGAGATTGGTCACAGGACCCAACAACTTGAGTAGTTCAGGGGAATTTACTAAAATCCATCTGAAGCTGCTGTTTTGAAGAGCATCCTCCTGCTGATTCTCTCATCATCTAAACCCAACTCTGCTAGCACTGGACTGTCACATCACTGGGGAAGGAGGGAAAGCACCTCCAGGTCCAGCTGGAAGGCCTCAAACACAACTGCAGGAGGCAGAAGCAGGGCTGGGATGCCTCACCACTCTGTCATTGCTCCAGGCTCGGCACTGACAGCCCCACGTTTGCTTTTGCATTGCTGCAGAGGATGCACTGGAATTGCTAACCCACCGTGGCAATCCTTACTGGAGCATTCAGTGCCCCACCCCTTCCAATTAAAGCCAAGCTGGGCAGTAGTGTGCCACCTCTGAGAATAAAACCATAATTTATACCTCCTCTGAATTAGCATACACTGTGAAATGTGCATTTGGCTATGGCTTTAATGGTTTTCTGTAAAAAAAAAAAAAATAAAAAAAAAAAACAAAAAAGCCCACAAATATACATTATGGACTCAAATTTAAATAGTGTAAATAGAAGTTAATGAATATTATTACTTGAGTTATTAGAGCTTTCTGCTTGAAGAAATTTAATCTAATATTCCCATTTTTAGCATTGCCAACAGCACTGGGGCATGCAGTTCAATAGTTCAAAGTTACAAGCTTTATAATTGCTTTCTACAGACCTTAAAAAGGCATTTATGTTTCAGGACATCACTGAATGGAATGAATTACCCATAGTCACTTCAACTGCAAGAAAAAAAGTTATTACTGTGCATAGGTACTTACACACCTTTTTCTTTGAGGAACACGAACTGAAAAGCAGTGTAAACAAATGAGAAAAAATTCTGTAATTAAAGAATTAGGAAGCCTTGGGCATATCCAGCTTAACCAGTGGGTTGCTTTCAGTTAAAAAAAATATTAAATTGGAATTTTTACTGATATTACATATTTTCATTGAGATACAATATTATAAATACCGAGTTGCATTTTAATTACTCTTTTCTATGCTTTGTGCACTCAGGACAATCTGACAAATAAGATTGTCACCTCAGTGAAGCTCACTTGACACAAGAGGTGTTACTATCTTCAGATTAAACGGGATTAGAGCATATTGACAAATCTCTGGAAGGAAGAATTCCTTTCTTCTGGTATTGAGAGTTTTCTTGCTGACAGTACCATCAGGTTTCCCACTTCAGCAGTGGTCACAGGATGCCCAAGGGGCCACCTCTGGAAAAATCCCTGAGTGACTATTCAGCTTCAACTATTAAAAAATACAAAATATCTGAACAAATATTAGTCACAGCAGGGAAAAAAAAAAGTTTTTAGACTTACATTGGATTTCCTACAAGGGACTGAGCTGAGCATCACTCAGCTCAAGCTCCATATTCACCAGCCTGAGCTCCTTCATGTAAATTTCTAGCCTCGATTTTGCAACCACAGAAGCAAAGCCACAGCAGGTGAGAGGTGAATCCCACAGAACAAGGGCAAACAGCAAAGCTGAAGGGGAGTACCTGTGATGAAGGAGTAAGTTTCCAGTTAGGAACTTAGATCTGCAGCTCTGCCTCTGGGCAACACTCTCAAGAAAATCATCACTACTTGAATCAAACACGGTTCCAATCTGAGCCTCTCACTGTTTCATGCTTGCCCAAAGAGAGGAATAGTTACAACTCAAATATGTAGGAGCAGATGAACAAATTACTGTCCCATAATCAGGCCAAGTTATTTCAAAGGCCTTGCTTCAGCCCAAGTAATTTGGCCTCCAAACATTAAAGGTTTTCTGAGACCGTTGGAATTCTTGGGAGATGAGAGGTGCAAAATGAAAGATAATCTTTGACCTCACACCTCTTTGGATGTTCTTTCTTGCCTCATCGATGTCAATACTGAAAAGTACCATCTATAAAAGGAAAACCCCATGACTTTCACCGAGGCTATTACTGAGATAATTGCCTCCTAATTTTGTCTTCAAATGCCATGATCAATGGCTCCGAGAGCTTGTGAGAAGAAATCGTTTCCAACAGATGACTGTCCTTTCTTTTGTGCATCTGTCATAGGAAAAAAAAAATAAAACTACTAACTTAAATTGAAGGATTTCTGAAATTTGTCAAAAAATTTGAAGCAGAATGGGGACCCCAAACCAACCTGTACAGAGCACCAAGATTGGGAATTATGTGGTAGAAGCAGCATGACCAAGTGTGTAAACCCCAGGAGAGCATGATTTTCAATGTTAGTGTGTTCCTGTGCAATACAGTAGAAATGTCAAACTGGCTAAGCTGAAAAAAAACCCCTTTTCCCTGTCTATAATTCCTCAATATATAGCCCAGTAAAACTGACACTGACCTCAGTGGGGATTTGAGCCAAAGAGCCTTTCGAAGTTATCCTCAAGAAACAGCTCAGATTTTATTTTTTTTTTTTTTAGGTTAACTTGAATAAAATAATATTTAGGAGGTATGCAACTCCTTTTTGTAGTTTTGAAGACTCACCATAGAGGCTGGACCAACACTTGCACGTTGCTAACCCCTCCAGAGAAATGGCTTTAAGGGTTTTGTTGTGAAAGATGCAAGCAGTGTTTGATTCCTTTCAGGCCACTGTGTATCATGAAAGGAGAACACATCTGTCTGGCCTGAGAAAACCTTTCCTGTTTGGGTCCACTCCTGATGGCAGCAGGTGACAGGCTGCTTGCACAAACCACAGCACTGGTACAAACAGAGTTTATTTACGTGCTCACTACTCACTGAGTGCTCAGTCTCAATGTCAGAGCCTCCCAGGATCAGGTTTCTCATTTCACTTGCACCACTGCAAAATTCCAATATGTACAAAAGGTCTATTTCTTTCTTTTCCCCTTTGTCTCTAAGTTGTGCTGATATGACAGCAAATGGAGCTGAATGTTTCTGAGACAGTGCACTTGAGCAGTCTGGCCATTGCCCACAGCCTGCTCATACATCCATAGGAATGGTTCTGTTTCACGAGCCATTTATAAATATCCATTCTACTTCACACACTGACTTTCAGCCAAAGGCCAAACAAACATTTAGAAGTAAGAATTTTTTGTTTGGAAAAGCTCAGAAAAAAATCTCCTTATAAGGAATATGGTTTTGGTTTGTTTTTAATACAGAAAATTCTCCATTTTTTCTTTTCAGTACAAGGATACTGTGGAGCAAGTTTGGTTAACTCACAGATATTTTAACTGATTTTATTATTTATGCACCTGTGTGCTAAAAGGACAACAAACTGCTATTAAACGTATTAAAACATTCCTACAACAACAAGCTGAAAAGAGGATGATGATGAAAGATGCAGTTACTTGAAATACTGAACTCTATCAACTGGAGGAAGGCTGCTGGCTGCCCAAACCCTACAGCAGGTGCAGGTTCAGGTCCTGTACACACAGATGCTCCTAAGCATGGAAGAGTTAAGTGCAAAAGCACTAAGGGAGCCAGTGAACTCCAGAACTTTCAGGAGATGTGGCACTGCAGCAAACAGCAAGAGGTTCCTCTGTTGTACAGCTGGATTAATGTTAGGGGGGGAAAACTCCCCTCCTGTCGTGTAGCACTGTGTCAGTGTCACAAAAGGCTGAGGCTAAGCTTCCCAAGGGAGAGAGCTCTAAAGCCAATAGACTGGGAATGTAATCCCAACTAAGCTTCCCATGCCTTCTACAGACACAACACAGCAAGATCTTTAAGGAGAACTGCTGAGGATTTTTTTTAATGTAGTTAACAAGAAAGAAATATGAAAAAAAAAAAACCACCCCATCTTGTATTTCCCTGAAATTCCAAACACAATTATGAAGGAGCAAAAGCATGACAAAAGCTCAGAAGTGGTAACAGACAAATCTACAGTCAAATACAGATTACGTTGGATTTCCTTATTCTAATGAGGAATTTCTCCAAAATTCTTCTCTGAGCAATCTCAAAAAGGATTGGCATTTACAGGGGACTCTCATCCCTTTTTCCTCTGACTGGTTCGAAGAAGAAAGAAAAAGAGAAATGAACAGTTTCGATTAGATCAAGGTGCCATCAAGTCAATGAGAAGGGACATAAAGCTTCCTGGAATTCACCATCACTGAAATCACAAAATAAACCAGGTAACATGCAGGCAGCTGCCCCTTCCAAAATAATTAGGATCTACTGGTTTTGTAATAACACCACACAGTAAATAATTTCCTCTGTTTTCACTTGATATGCATTCTCTTCACAGTCACCACGCTATAGGACTGGGATTTTTTCCCCCCAAAAAAACCTCACAAAACCCCCCAACCTAACTCTCTAGAAGGGATTCAGACAGACTAGCAAATATGAATTTCATCTCTGGCAAGACAACATCTACAGTAACAAGTAAGGTAACGAGGCAAAGGGATAACTAGAGGTTGTTAAGGAAATGTCAGGGTGGGTTCTGTAGGAAGAATACTGCCACTGCTACGTGGCAATGTCTAACACCATGGGAATGAAGGGCATTCTGCAAAGTTATTCACAAAAGGTTCTGGTAGAGTGGAGGAAATATCCATTTCTTGAGCAAATGCTATTCAAGAGATCACAAGCAAATACCAGGGTATAACCATTTATTGCTGTGCAGGGTGAAGGCAAGACAGGGGCATCCCCCAGATACTGGTCTTGGTCAATATCTTCATTAATAACCCAGAAAAAGGAAAGGGGAGAAGAGCCCAGATAGTCACAAATCAAACACTGCAGCTAATAAATTGATGCATTCACCACTTTATAAATTCCATATATTGAATTGAACATCTCATGGCAAAGGGTTCCTATTCTCAGCCTTTGAGCTACCTGAAATTCTTCTGTATTTCTTAATCTAAGACAATCAGCACTAGTTCTTGTCCCAGAGCACCTTACACAGAGAGGTCAGGAAGTTGACTGGCACTGCAGGTATCCTTCTGAACCTGCAAATCATGGCTGTGCCCTGAGCAGAGGTTTCCACTGAGCTCTCAGCCCTCCAGGCTCTCCCTGGGGCCACACCATGTACATGTCCCCCTCCTCTACTTGATCTGGAATTAAGAACAGTGAACATCCTCTCTCACAAGGATTTCTCTGAAATATCTGTCTTGCAAAGATGAATCAGTCTTCTGGATTGGTAGGGAACCAAACCCACCACCCCAAGGATTCCCTCTTGAAGTTCAAGTGCCAAAAAAGAAATAATTAGGAAGTAAAAGAAGAAACAAACCAACCTTTTGATTTCACAAACTGTCCATAAATACTTGACTCCACACATCATTCTATTTTGAGCACTGGAAGTGTGTTAATTTTAATGACTACTGAGAAACAGACTGAATTAACCAATAAACTCTACTTTATAGCAGTTTGTCTGAGGAAACCACATCCTAACCTGAGAAATCACACACCACTCAAATTCCTAAGCAAGTCATTTCTAAATAACTTGGGCTAATATTACATGGTCCTTCCTCCTCCTCAAGAAATCACAGCTGCAGTGGAAAAACTGTATTTGGATCTGGGCACCTGGGTCCTCTTGAGACTTTTTTTATTCTTTTTGTGAACACTGAGCTATACTTTTGGTGGTTATTAACTCAAAAAGATCCATTTTCAAGTATGGGCTTTATTTCTTTGCCTAAGTATTTTGTCTGCTGTAAATTAAGTTCTGCACATTTTTAATGCAGGTAGAGAATAAAAAAACCACATATAGGTGCCCCAGCAGTTTTTGCAGGCCTTAGAGAACAAAAGTACTGAACTTTAAATTGCATTCAACAAAGGGGAGATGGGTCCTGTAGAACAAATATTAACACATTATATAGTATTAAAATATATGAACTGTGTCTAGTCTGCATGATTTGTAAATGCTACTCAGAACCTAGAATAAAACTGAAGTCTACATGAGAAAGGACAGAAAATAGAAATAAATAGCAATACTTAGACTGCTTGTTGAGATGTAACTCAGATCTAGATGAAATTCTGGATCCTGTCTGTGCTGCACTGTAATGATGCTCCCATGGAAGCCCTATCATCTTCCTTCCCAGAGCAGTTAGCTTCAGGTCAAGACTTGCCTCTGCAGGGAATTAAATGCCTAGAGGGGACTAGAGCACACCGATCCTGTCCTTACACACACAGAGCAGCTGCCAAGGACCAGCTCTAGCCCTTGGAGTCAGACAGAACTCCTGGGATGTGCTTTGGAGTCACTCTGTGTGTGGTATCATCTCACAGTACAGCAAATTTCAGATACTCACATAACTTCCATTAACTAGATTTACAACCCTGCGAGGAGACTGCTGGTGAACATCAGAGCAGTTTAACTCTGTGGGTTGTTTTTTCCTGAAATTAATTCAGTATTTCTATTCAAGATGGGAAATAAAAGCTGAAAGAACTTAAATCCTGCCAGAACTCATTATAAAAACAAAAACAAAACAACCTGAAACTGAGTTGCAGGAACAGTTGCATGACTAGAAGACATGAAGCTTTATTAATGTATTAACTATAAATACACTTTTATTTATCTACTTGATTAAATATATACAATTGAGAGAGGGAAAGGAAAAACCACCATAAAAAAGTACTTGCCATCATTCTAGTTAAGAGAAGATGGCAAAAAGTACATTTAGTCTAGTCATTCTAAGAATAGAAGCTCATAATCTATCTTTGCTGCTATATAGTTTAATGGCCTGCAGAATATATCTAACTACATAGAACAGAAGCCTTAAAGGAAATGAAATACTCAAGGGAAAATATGATCTAATTAAAGCATCTACAAACACATTTCAGAAATGGGAGAGAATATTTAATTTTGGCAGTAACATCTGCAAGATGTTTTAATAGGAGAGATGTAGAACCCTTCGGACTTCCAGACTTTCAGAGTGTCAGAATGTTTTACAAAGTACATTAATTGCCACAGCCCTAGTTTGAAGCAATGCACACCATTTTGCTGAGGGGTTAGGGGGAAATAATCAGGAAATTGGGATGGGTTTTACTTTGCACCATTATCCCTGAACTCTGCCTCAACCTCCTCTGCCTTATCCCCATGGTATTTTATATTTGTAGTTACAGAGATACTGTAAACTATGAAGAGGTTATAAAGGTACACAGATTTTAGGGGGCATTTTCAAATAAATTTTTAACAACTTCAGTTTCAGAAGTTCTCTTGCTTCTGTGGTTTGCTGGTGGGGAATTTTTTTTCCCCATGAAAAATATATTTCTTTTCTGTGAGACTTTCCCTGTTATTTCATGTTCTTTTTCCAGAGGGCTTTAAGAAAACACTAGGATACAAGTGTATAGTAGTTGAAATCTGTCCCTTCTTTGCTATTAATTGCTCTAAGGTTGGACAACAATAGAGGTAACCTGACAGATGAGAACACAAACACATAGCTCCAAACTGGCCACGTGAAGAGGGTGGAGGTTTATTAATTGCTCTAGTGCAAACCCACACTGAGCACACCCTGACAAAAAATATGAGATGCTTTTAGCTACAAGAAAAAAGTTGGCAAGACCATTTTTTTTTTCTCAAATGCTCCAAGCCTGGAAACATGCAAAATTGAAGTTTCATCACCTTTGTTTAATTTTGCAGTGTTAACCACCAGCTGAGAATAATTTTGACCAAGAGGTTCTGGCTGGGGAGTTGGGACCCGAGGGGGGATCACCACCCTGCATGCAGATGTGCTCAACCATTCATGCAGCAGCTGGTGTCAGATGTTCTGAGAAACTACCTGGGGAACACAGGCCAGGGCCACCTGCTTCAAGAAATCCATACTCTCCTTAGGAAAGCCAAAAGAATGGGTCAAAATCCTGACACAGCTCCTCTGGAAACTACTCTAAAATGTCTCTACCTACATATAATAGGATTTTAGAGCAAAACATTGTGCTCAGGGTGTAGTAGGATTTACTACAGCAGGATTGCCTTTAATTCCCTTACAATCATTTAATTTACTACCAGCCCAGCTGCCTCATCTTCATATGCTGGTAATCCAAGATATTTTATATTGATTTATTTGCATAGCAAGTATTCCTATAGTTTCATATCTCCAAACACTTGGAAGTAAAATACTGAGATATCTTATTTCACACTTAAGTGTATAAATCACTGACCTCTTTTCTTTTCCTGACTGCTTCACAACAAGTACAATCTCTTAAATTATCAGCAAAGCTATACAACTCACTCCTAAATCCCTGTGGACTCCAGCATGCTAATCTAGAACAACTCAAAAGTTGAACTTCCACAGTGTCTGAAAACAATGGTTCAAACCTAAGACAACTGAAATAAATATCACATATATGCATGGAAATATCTGTGAGATGAGCTTTTTGATTCATGCTTTTTTATCCCAATAAGCAGAAGAGAGCAGAAGAGTGTATCCAAGGTGCATTCCTAGGTAGTTAAATAGAAATCCCAGAGGAAGAAAAAAAAAAAGCCACTACAGAGAAAACCTGCTTCCCACAGATAAGATCTCCAGTTTGCAAATAAGGAACATCAAGACTCTTGATAAACAAAAGGGTTCTGTTTTCAGAGCTGTCAGCCTGGTATCCTCTGAGGATCAATAATCAACTTCCATTTCACATTCCAAAGGAAAAAAAACCCAACAAAACCAAAAAACACAACTCAGCCTAGCATGAATAGAAGTAAAATGTAAATTAGTGCTGCTTCCTGCAAGGTGACCACTTGTCACACATCCCACTGAGATTCCCTACAAGCCTGAAAATAAACTTCCCAAGGCTGAGAGTAAACTTGAGCTGGATGGAAGGCTGAGTTTAATGCACCAGCATCTGTTCCTGCAGTGACTCCACTTACAATGCCCTGTGGTTTCTCAGCTGCAGTGCAGGTGCCCTGTGCCACCAGTCTTACCTAGAACCCTCCTGCCTACAAAACAGTTCCCTCCTTTTGTCACATAGAAAACAATATTTTATTCCTTGTAGTTGCAAGATCTGTGTTAAGGAAAAAATTCATTTGGTGACATCTTATCTTCAGTTGGTCACACTCTGCTCTACACCTGGATGCTACATGTGAATAGTTTATTGAAGGCATATTAAGTCATGCCATAACATACAGAAGGATGGAAAACTCCTGCTTCCTGGTGTTTTCAGTGGTTCACTCTTAAGACTTTCTCTTTTAATTGAGTTCAAGTACACCTGGCAGTGTCCTTTTCTGTACCATAGTTCCAGTTGCTCCTTTACCTTTCTTCCTAATTGAGATTCCTTTCAGTATCATCCTTCCTAAACATTACAAAGCTGATAGCAGCAATAACCTGGACTCCTGGACTTATTAACCTCATTTTAAATGGAGTGGGTTTGCCCAGACAGAATCTTGTGCAGCACCTCAGTAATACTGGCATAACTGAAGCCTTGGATCATCCTAGCTGGTGTAATTTTGAACAAACATCTTTAACTTCATTCTGAATTCATGAAGTCCATAGGGATGTTATCAAGGACAAGGATATATTGGCACTAGCCACTTCTGAAAAGTCCTACATGGAAAAAAAGAAGAAAATCAGCCTTCACAGCCTTCCTTCTAATCTGAAGGTTTTATGAACCAGTTGCAAGCTTCAGTTCACAGCTCCCTTCCCACAGTGTTTTGCAGAACTACACACATTTATGGATTTCTGCATCTATATGTAACAACATATATTTCTGTACTTTTAATATTGCATTCTTATGGCTAAATATATATCATTTTTCTCCGCTTGTTAATTTTACTTTGACAAGCCCTGACAGATGACAAGAAAGCTTCTCTTGTGGCTTTCCCACATTCCTTTGGGCCTGATTCACAGGATATCCACCAAGCAAGCTGTCACTGAAGTCATCTGCTTCCTGACAAAACAATGTCTTAAAATAAAAGCTATGTGGTTGTTCAAATTGCATCCAGAGAACTACACAACCATGAAGCAGCACTTGCTTTACATCAGAGGGGTGCTAGCTCTGATGCCAGAAGAGCAGACTATCAAGCTCTTGGGTTTTGGGGTTTTTTTTGGTGGTTTGGGATGGGTTTTCTTCATTTTCTTCTGTTGTTTGTTTGGGGGTTTTCCATTTTTGTTGGTTGAAACAAAAACACCCCACACCCCTGATACTGGACTTGAGGCAAGGACAAGGAAAGAGAAGGTGTCTCTATGCTGATCACACCCCAAAATTTTTTGCCCATCAAAAAGCCAAATGCTCCTGGTTAGCATCTTCTGGACCAAAACAGCAAATACATGCAAATGAGAGACACAGGATGAGCATAGGAAGTGCATGCTGGGGTGCTGATCCTGCTAGAAGGAAAACAGCACAAGAAACACCAACTAGTTAGTGAAACCCAAGCAACATTACAGCTGAGGGACTGACAGGCTGGGAGCCTACAGGGTCACCAGCACCTATAATCAAGCTGACAACAAAAAGGATAAAGGACTGTTTGCACTCATACAAATGTACAACACTTAGTCTATCCTATTGCCCCCAGAAAAATATTAGAGCTATGAAGATGGAGGAACTGGAACATCTCTCTGCTGAGGAAAGGCTGAGAGCCCTGGGGCTGTTCAGCCTGGAGAAGAGCAGCCTGAGAGGGGAGCTGAGCAATGGTGACAAATCTCTGCAGGGTGGGGGTCAAGCAGAAGGGGCCAGGCTCTGCTCAGGGGGGCCCTGGGATAGGACAAGAGGTGATGACAGCAGGTGAAACACAAAGTTCCACCTCAACATGAGAAGAAACTTCCCTGTGAGGGTGCCAGAGCCTGGCACAAGCTGTCTAGAGAGGTTCTGGAGTCTCCTGCTCTGAAGACTTTCACACCCCACCTGGATCTGTTCCTGTGGGGGCTGCCCTGGGAGACCCTGCTCTGGCAGGGGGTTGGACTCAATCTCTAGAGTTCCCTTCCAGCCCCCACAATTCTTTGATTCTAAGATGATATTTCCTTATCTCTTAACTTCAAGACAGAAATAAGTGGGAGAAAAGATCTCCCTTTCATTTTCTTTGAGGTTTTATGCATACATTAACCCTTAATCTTTACAGGGGGGTGGACACAGTATCTACCCAACTCTAGTTCTCTTCAATTGCCTCCAGCTCTTGGAGACAGAAGTACTGCATCTCTACCTCAAGAATTCATTTTGATATCATGACCCTAATAAGAAATCACTAGTGGATGTCAGCTGTTAATTGAAGGCAAGATATTCTCTGAACTGTGGATATTGGCATTCTTCATCCCTATCCTCAGTTAGCTGAAGAACAGCAACTAAACACATCCAAACCTAGAGATCTGTAAAATCTTTTAGATATCACTGCAAAGTGACTTCCTACCATCAAAAGAGAGAAGACAGTCATGATGTCACTCTCACCACAACAAAAAAAGTTGGCTTTGACAGCACAGTAAAAGACTATTCTTCAGTTTTAAATGAAAATATGATTATCAGAGGAGATGGAGGAGAGTCAAAAGAAATCAGAATCTGAATGAATATTCACATCTTGCACATCAAAGGCATTCAGCTGTGATATGAATTTTTAAATGGCTAACCACTTTTCTGTGCAATATCATAATACTTTTCTCCAGGAAATACATAAAACTGTCCTTGACCCTTTAAACACCTTCCAAATAATTCCCAAATCAATGTATAAATCTTCCTCCACAGTCATTACAGTGCAGTTGATTTTTTGTGCAGAAGCACTGCTGTACATGTTACATGTGTACCACACAAATCTTAGAGCAGGTAATTGTGGAGATTTCAGCAACACAACAAAACATGCTGACCTCTGCAGGAGCTGTGACAGCAATCCTCCAGAAGCTGCTATGAAATCTCTGAGAAGACCTCATAAAACTTCCAGTTCAGAAGCCAGAGAAGAGAATAAGGACAGCAACCAGCACACAGTGAGCTGACTCGCTGCTCCAGTGGCAGGAAGGAAGGGTGGTCCTCTCCAAAGGACAACACCTACTGCATCAGAGGTTAAAAGCAAGTACATGGATTCACCTTTGCCCCTCCAGTGATGTATCAAGTAGTTTAGAGCATCTGGTGCAGAAGAGCTCTTACTTAGAGCACAGTTTAAATGCATAGGAGAGACATGACTATTGAATTATTGTTAGCACCACCGTGTGATCTCACCTTAGACAACACTGCTAGCTGACAGAGTCACAAGAGCTAACCATGAAGCTCTCCTTTCTGGGGAAGGAAAGCATCTGATTTCAAAACAAACAAGGTCTGATCTTTACAGGACACCATCTACTGCAGAGTTTGACAGGGGAGGAAGAGTGTCATCACCCACTCTAACAGGACATCCCACCATCAGCAAGTCAGGTTCCACAAAAAAAACAAATCCAAACACTTTCAAGCATGTCAATATTCTGCTGAACTACTGTAGAACTATTACAGCTGAAGGATCATGAATCCTGTATATTTGAGGCACAGCATGAAGCAGAAATTTCAGCTTATGAAAACAGAAAGTAGTCTTTTGGGGAAAGATTATATTTTAAAACAATCCTCCATAGGATAATGAGAAAATAGAATCAACATAAGCTTTCCAAATAGACAGCAGGGTAAAGCCATGCTAGCATTTTATGGTTTGGATTACTGAATGCTGAATATTGAGTTCAGAATATTAGAATAAATATGGAATATGTTTCAAAAAATTCCTGTGTTGGAGAAGCTGTATATACTCACCATAGTCAATGCTGTTTATGAAAGCAAATCAGAATATGTTCTTAAAAGGGTTATATTCTGCAACTGAACCTGAAAACATGTTTTCATGCATTATTCTTCTATTTGACAAGTATGTATGAAAGGCATTAATATATGAAACACTGCATTACTATCATTTTTCATAGCACAACACTGAATCTTGCCATCCATTTTTGAGGACAGTGGAAAACTTTTGTAAGTTGGAAAGTAAATGCAGTATGGAGTCAGTTCTAAGCTGAAGGTCAGTAAAAAAGCCATATGTTTTGAAGTGAAAGTCCATGGTACTATGATGGTTTATGAATAAAAAGATCATAAATACAACTATATATCACGTTTGCATACACAACAAAAAGCTTTCAGCTTTTGGGTGAGAAGTACCCCACTTGAAGCACACTATTTTTACATGTATTTGTTTTTGAGGCACTACATTTTTATATATGTCTAGTAAATGTGTTGTGTTTAAACCAAAAAAACATGGTTTTAATATAAAATTGTCTTCCATCTTAAACATACTTCTAAAGCTAGGTCTATGTGCAATATGAAAGTACATGGTTTTAAGTTGAAAGGGAGACTATCAAGCACATAAAGATATAGCATTGCTTTCTGCAATGTTGTGTTCTGTTCTGTTTTTAATTGTCTAGATTGATCCTGCTAATTCTGCATTATGAAAAAGACTGGTAGCTTCCCAAGTGTATCTTTAATAAATTTGTTAAAATATAATTAACAATGAGAAATAGGTGTTTGGAGTTTTTTTCTTAATCCAGGTTGCTTGAATAAATAAATCTTGCAAAACAAAGTAAATCTAGTGGCTAGAATTCTAAATATTAAGTAAATTAACTTTCATAGCACATCTCTAAAGTTTGAGAGCTCACACACACAATAAAAAAAGCACCGAGTTCCTTCCTGCTTCTTCCTCCATGGTTTTGTCTCAGTTTCATAACAGCATTCAACACAACATGTCTTCTAGCATCATTTTGGGAAACAGACTAAGTCTGAAAGAAAGCAGCTGAAGTATGTTATCTTTCCAAAGGATAGCTAGATATTGACCTATGCAGAAGTCACTCCAACAGAAATCTATTTACTTCTCTGGGAAATGGGATAAATGGCTTTTTAGCTTTCAACTTACTCACAAACACCAAGATAGCAGCCTGCTGTTTCTCCGTGCCAGGTAAGCACTACATTTCACTTCACTTCAGCTTTTACACCAATTGAGGAGTGTACTGCTCACTGTTGAAGCACTAAGGGTTTATCTCATTCTCCTACCAATGATTTACTCATTCCCTCATCTTAAAAATGAGGTTGAGCTTCAACAAGTGTTTTGTACATCTTGATATTCAGCTCTTGTTTTCTCCTTCAGTCTTCAGAAGAAATGGGTCTTTTTGAAGGTTTGTTCCAATGGTAATAAACTGGAAAAATAAAAAGTTTTTCCTTTAAAACATCTAATCCAAATACTGCTCTACACTTCACTGGGACAAGCACATCAAGAAATCTTAAGGTCTCAATTTTTATACTTTTGCACCAAATATTTTACATATATATATTGTTAGGACAAGAGGAAAGGTCTCAAGTTGCACTAGGTGAGGTTTATGCTGGATATGAGGAAAGATTTCTTCACAAGAAGGGTTGTTAAACACTCAACAGGCTGCCCAGGGCAGTGGTTAAAAGCTGTGTAGATGGGGTGCTTAGGGCCAGGGGTGACACTTGGACTTGATGATCTTCAAGGTCTGTTCCAACCAAAACAATTCTGTGATTTTTGGCCTTGATAAATATAATCAAGTCCCATTTCTTTTAAGATCACTATGCATAAAAGTAGCTAAGAAGGCACAAATGCCATCCACACATCACTAGCCCCCAGACAAGTGAAGTCAGTAATACTCCTACCCCTGGCTAGGTGAACACAAAGCAAATAAAAATGAAGAAGTGCTTATCAAGTTCTCACTATTATTTATTCCTATTCCCCCCCCCCATCAAATTGCATTACACTCAGTATTCGTATACTTATGTGAAGGATAGCAAATTGCATTAACCTCTAGAGTAACTGGAATAAATTAATGGAATTCCTATCACTTGATAAGCTTTCCCTGACATTCAACAGCTAACAACATTAGCCTCAAAAGCACCAGCCTGCTCACCAACAGTCATGTCCAGCAGGTCATGTTCCAAATAACCAAGGGCTGGCTGGTTTTCACTGAGTTTTATTCCTTTCTTTCCACTTCAGTGCTGTCCCCTCAGTTCATTAAAAACACATCTACACTAATGAGTGATTAGTAAATTTTCATCATCTTATTCAGCATAAGTTCTACAATAGTGCCAGACTATTTCTTATTCAAATAAAAATTTTACTTTAATTTTTAATCAGTGGAACAAGAGTCTTCAATATCACATTCCTGCCTTCTCTTCTACTATATATTTAACCAATCATATTAAAGAAAAACTAATTGAAACTGAAAACCTATAATAACTGAAAACCTATAATATAATTTTCCATACTTATGGTAAGCATGGAAGGAAAAAAAAATCTTCTATTATGGTTATTTCCAAGTGTTCAGCTCTTTTGATCACTTTTTTTTCCCCTCAAGAAGGTATCAAGCCAAAATAAAGACAAACTCGCATGTTAATAATTCAAAAAGCAGTATGAATAAAGGGCTCTTTTCTTTTGTTACTTGAGCACTACAGTCTATCCTACCTGGGGTAATAACCATAAGGGGTTTGCTTGCTTTCCTTTTTATGCTAACACAGAATCAGAAAGCTACATGCAGGCTCCAATTTTAAAAATACCTACAAAATTTGCAAAGTAGTCAGCACCTCCCTGTATCTGGGCCTCGTGTCTTACTCCCAGAATAATAAATTGCTATTCCAGGTGGAAAAAGTTTGAGAAATAGTATGCACTCTGACAGCCATGCCTCTAGCAGATAAATAAGTAAATAAATGCTTCAGCAGCATCCCATCGTAACAGTGTAAATCACCAACTTCCAAGGTGCTGCTTGGAGTTGCAGATCCTCAGAACATCAAAGCAGTCAGTCCCACTGCTGAAGTGGAGGTCAGCTCATCTGCTCTCACCACCAACGTGAAATGCAGATGTTTTATTGCCCAGTGGCAATGTTCTCTCCAATTCCCTAACCCCAGCAGCCTGGCATAGTCCACGGTTCCAAGCCTTCAGGGCATGCTGCGGGGCTTATCTATTTATTCAGGCTTTTGCCTCAGGGGCTGGCTGCAGAAGCAAAGAGAAGGTTGGTAAATTCTCTTTATTTGACAACGAGGCCATTTTTATGTATTAATTTATGTACATGTGCCTAGAGATTATGATAGGCACATTTCAAACAATAACAGCTTTAGTCATATTCTAATTAATTTTGACCAAATAAGAACGGAATTCTCCAAGTCTCCATTATAGATAAATTCTTGTAAGAACTAGCTATGCTAGAAAACAGAAGAGCTGGTCAGATTCAGCATTGAAAGAGAAAAGCATGTGGCTTTTCACAGATTGGGACATACATATAAAAATCTGAAGCCAATTCACAAATTTTATATCACTAAGTACATGATTCTTTGTTTGGGACTATCAAAGCCTTTCATTTAAAGTCCTTTGAATTATTGTTGAATAACACAAGAGAAATCCTTCTCCTCTTGTAGTGTAACTCCAAGCATAACTTTGCAAGCGTTCAGAAGTTTCAGCAATGTTGTTATTCACTGGACTTGGAAGAAAATAAAAGGCACTTATAACAGTGAAAGAGTACCCTGAAAAGAAGCACAAAATCATACATTCATGTCGCTATACTAAAATAACACAATCAATACAAGAAATCAACTGGAAAGTGAAGCTGATTGCTGAATACTTCTCTGACAAATCTCAAGAGACTTCCCTGCACGTGCTGCTCTGACCTATTCCCTGAAGAAACAAGAGAAGTCTATTAGATTGCCAAGTTTAGGGCACAGCTCAGATACAACACTGTTTAAAGGGGGGAGAAATGTGTTTAAGGTGACACACATCAGGTCTACAAAGGGATTTGACAGAAACACACCAAGTCTTATGGCTCCCATTTTCTGCTGCAGTTAAATGATTTAGACTCTAGCTCGTAAAGTTATTTAGCAGTGCCAAGGATCAGCAAAGGTGTTGCTGCAGTGACAAACTGGGACTGTCCGTGTCCCAGACCAATGAATTCAGCTACAGTGGAACAGCAGTGCTCAGCAAAGCAAGAAAAAGGCTCAATGAAGACTTTACAGAGAAGCTTCAACCCTTTAACAATATCTGTTCCAAGGGTTTATATAAAAAAAGCTAAGAAAACCTGGAGTTGCAAGACAAGGGCTCATACTGCATTTGGAAACTTCTTCAAAGCAACAGTTCATCTACAATGGCTGTTACTACCAAAGGGAATCCATGGCAGGGCTGCATGCACTTCCACTGCAGAAATGAGACTGATTTTCACACGTACTCTGAGTATGAAATAGCTCATATGTCTCCTTGATGAGCATGTTCCAAACACCTTTGAGAAATTCATGGCAAGTAAAGAGACAACAGTGTGTACTAAAATATATAAAGTCAAGCAGACCTGAGGAATGGAACTTGTTTTACAAGAAGGGAAAATAAATGTTGCATTGTCACAAACAGGACTGTGAAACCAAAGTGGATAATACACCAGCAGCTCACACTTGAAAGCTTTCTCCTCCAATAGCTAAATTACAGTAACACTCCTAAGTATGACCTATCCTTTTTACAGAGGATATAGTAAATATCAAGAGATCTTTATTTTTATTTAACTAATGGAGGTTTTTAAGCATTACTAATCTGCAGCTGGCATAAGCCAGATTTGTGGTTTACACCGTATCATCAAAACTTGTTTTATATAACAAAGAAATCCTTCAATAATATTCTCCAGTTTCAGGTATCCCCTCCCTTTCCTTGATACATGAAACGTGTATCAGAAGAGGTAGGGTAATCAGACTGGGAACTGAAAGACTGGGTAAAAACCTGTGGGGATCTTCCCATTTGTCACCCTTGGGCCCTGGTAGGGACTTGTGAAGAATGTCCTGAAATCACAGAATCACTAAGGTTGGGAAAGACCTTTAAGATCAAGTCCAACTATTATCAAACTCTGCCAGGGCTGCTACTCCACCATATCCTTAAGCACCACATGTAAGTGGCTTTTAAGCACATCCAGGGATGGGGATTCAACCACCTCCCTGGGCAGCTTGTTCCAAGCTTTGATAACCCTTTTTGGTACAGATTATTTTCCTCATGTCCAACCTAAACCTCTCCTGGCACAACTTGATGCTGTTTCCTCATCCTACCAGTTGTGATGGGAGACCAACACCCACCTCTCCACAACCTCCTTCCAGGGAACAACGACATCTCCCCTCAGCCTCCTCCTTCAGACAAAACCACCCCAGCTCCCTCATCAGACATGTTCTCCAGACTCCTCACCAGCATTTCTGCCCTTCTCTGCCCTTGCTCCAAGCCCCTCAGTGTCTCTTATCCTGCAGCACCCAGAACTGCACCCAGTACTCAAGGTGCAGCCTCCCCAGTGCCCGGTACTGGGGGACAGTCACTGCTCTAGTCCCTCTGGCCTCACGTGCACATGGCTGACTCTGGAACAAGGACCAAAGCCACGCTGCCAGCCTGGCTATGAGCTGCATGGAAATGGCACAGAAGTGTTCCCTGCTGTGCACAATCAGGCTGAGGGTGAACTGCCTCTATGCCATGTCATGACTCTGAGAAGGTTAATGATGGAGACCCAGATTTGCAAAATCTTTTTTTTCTTTTGAACTTTTCTTTGACAATTATTTTTTTTTTCTGGTTTACCACTAAGTATAGATTAAATGGTGTTCATTTAAACTGCTGGGCTAAAGCTGTATTTAACAATAATGAAATATGGAAATATAAAATCCTCAGAACTATAATTTGCATTGATAAAATTTTTTATAGTAAAGTACACCTGCTCCTGCATACAACTGGTAGATTGTCCAAACACAAAGCTGGTTTCAGAAGATTGTTTACCACAGAAACTTTCCTGCTTCTCTTCAAACACCATTCACATTACCCAAAAAAAGTCACTAAACCAGTAAGACTCGAACTATGAGTACCTAATATCACAAGACTGGAGGGGTTTTGATCATCATCTATTGACTCAGAACTTCTGACATAATCATCACTGATAGTGAAATGCTACAAGTGATTTTGTTATCCAGCCAACATGGTTGAAATGGAAAGGAAAAGGCTGGTTTTTTCCAAGGTTTAGGAACATCAAGTCCTTAATCTGTCTACTTGTTTATCATGAGACCACTCTGTCTTTGTTGGGGATGTGATACCACACAGAACAGATGGTCCACCAAAACCTATCACGTTTGCTTCAGTTATTTGTGAAAGCCTGCAGAGGGGGAGGAAGAACTGTGATCATACAACAACATCTGAAAGGCATACAAAGCCAGGTACCAAACCACAGCGAGAACAGTACGCTGAAGGAAAGAGATATTCATGTACAAGTTGCCCTGAAACTGCTCCAGGTTATTCCATTTCAAGAGAAATGATGAAAGCACAGAACCAAGCAAGCATGATGCCAACACGGATAGTTTCATTGTTCATTCTGCATACTTAATTTTTTCCAAGGCTCCAAAGGCACATCCCTCTGACTTTGCATAACTCGTCTATGGAATCGCTCCTTTCATATTATGGGAACATATGTAAAAGATAAAAGTTACAGCACTAAGTGTAGTAATTAAGTCTAATTGCAACAGGATCTAAAGGGCAAGCTTGTAATGTGAAAGGAGAAAAACGACCTTTTAAATACAAGACAATGCTCAGAACAATAATCATCTGTAAGCTCTTTAGGATGTTATTTCCTGGGCTAAATGCTCAGGGACCTTCCATGCAGGAGAATGTAGAGAACAGACCTCACAAACCTTTCTTCATTTCCACATCTTCTAAATTACCACCACCCCACTAAAGCATCAAGTGCTATTTTAAATGTCTAGATAGTAACAGAAATATATATAAAAAGGGATATATTTATTTTAAAAATATAAAAACTAAAATACTTCTAAAAATGTTATGTACATACTTCCTGAGTTGGTTTGAGTTACATTTGACTTCAGAACTGCACAAATCTGGGACACTTGAAGTGCAATTATTTAATTAGATTAAGTAATCTGCCTTCCTGTCTATTATAAACCACTGCACTTCTTCCCATCCACCTTTCCCCCCTAGATCTGCTAAGTTACATTTACCAAGATTATTTTCCTCAAGGTGCCAATACTTCTTGAATTCATTAAAAAAAACCCAAAACAACAGAAAAACAACCAATTACTTTTGACAATATGTTCCAGAGACTACTTTCTCACATATGGAAAAAGTCAAAACACCAATATGCTTCAGTTTCTTTCCCACCACTGCCCATTGGCAAAGTCCCCTCTTTCCAAATTCTGGAATACTGAGTGATTTACTTGTCAGAATACACTGGAAAAATCACTTGTGAGTTCTCATATAGTAGAGGTTATATACATACCAATATAATGAGGTAAATAGATATGTAACAGATGAAATCTGACTCTCCAGGCATATTTTCTCTATTCAGAACTCCCAGGAGCAATTGGCCTTCTCCATTTTGCTCAACCCCACCATTCATTTTTCAGTACAAACACTAAATTCCCATTAGCTTCAATATCGGCTTCACTGGTGTCAGAAAGGTAAGTTACCTCTTTATTTCTACTCAAATTTGAGTGTTCAAGGGTAATAGCAAACTTGGAGTGATATTCCAGCCAAGATGCTGATGGTGAGCTAGAAACCCAGCACCTTCTCCCATTCTTAAGTGACTATGTTTGCTCTGTGCTGGGGGTTCTACATCCATAAACCCACCCTGTGTTTTACCAACACAGTTGGAACTGTGTCTCTTTTCTCACAACAGTATAAACTGCACAACCTGGTTGGCTCTAGAGAATTATTTTTGCCCCTCTATGCATTAACTCACCCTTGTTAAGCCCGTATCTCCTTCAGCTTTGCTTTATTTTCACATCATGGTTAGATATATCGAATGACACTGGACATAAAACCAGGCTTCATCAAAATCCCCTGCAACTATTCCTTCTTGAAATACAAATCCTTTCAATAGTTGTTCTGAACTCTAACAACTATTCATCTCCTCTCAGGTGTGCTGAAGTGGTGCTGTACAAGAGTAAATGGTTTTCCTCCCCTGAACGTTATGCAGCATAAGATGAAAACATATCACATACCTTCACAATAAGAAATATTTGCCCCAAAGTGTCAGAGAAAAAAAAAATCCAGCTTCTTTCAGAGGGCATTCTCCATAAATTCAGACATCACTAACCCATATTGCTTCCTCCAGTACTCCATTTAACCCTAATACCAACAGACTAGACTGCCCTGGGCATCCAGCTTGCTTGTTCTAAACAGCAGAATGACAGCAGTGCCTCAAGCCTTTTGGATTCTTATACTTCATCAATTAGATCTCCAAGGAAATACTCTGGTCAGAAAATGACATTGCTCACTCCAATCTGGTTTAAAAAAGCTACATTTTTTACATACTTATCAGAAGCAGTACACTCAGAGCAGCATTCACAGAACCTTACTTTGCAGGTGGTACTACCTAAACTACACAAGATATTCAAAGGAAAAAAAAAATTAACAGCCAAGTGGCATGTCACTGTATGTTAAATCCACACTATCACCATAGATTTGCAGTCCTACAGGAATCAGAGAGAAAAGCTCCATCTTTTTCATTACATTGCAGTACCTGAAGTAATCAGCTCCTTTGATTCACCAAATTTACTGTTGTAAGCAAAAGAGATGTGGAAGTTTTCTGTGCTCCTCCCCTACCTCTATATAGGTCTCCTGCACTGAGCAGTTCCTTTCATATACAAAAGAGCTAAGTTACATAACCAAAAAAATAAGGTTATTAGAACTGTCAACACCAGCAAAAAAATAAATTTCTGTGATAACTACATTATGTTCTTGGAGGTTTCAGAATTTGTTTCCCAGGTATTTGAGCCCTTTTGAAGCAAGCTGGGAGTTCTGGCTGAAGCCTTAACCTTCTGTTTAGAGAGTCACAGAGTGTCAGGGGTTGGAAGGGACCTAAAAGATCATCTAGTCCAACCCCCCTGCCACAGCAGGATCACC
>JAOEGS010016522.1:48957-123747 GCA_025447755.1 Corythornis vintsioides | reverse complement strand
ATGTCTCTACCATTTACACTTACCACAATTGTCACTCTCATCAGGCTTTTCAATGTCTTGTTCAAAATAAACATGTCTCATCACGTGTCACTCCAGATAATTTTGTCCAATCCTATTTTTAAGTGGAGGAGGAAAACAAAACTCATTTATTTTGTATCTGCAAACAGTTAACTGCAGAGTGTTAATGCTGAAGTATCTCAAAGTCCTGTCTGTGTGGTACTCCACAGAGAGTGTCCAGCATTTCCCACTCCATTTCAGAGCAAAAAAGAAGTACATGAGAGCTGTGTACCATCAGAATTCTTTATAGAAGCCCTATTTTAGCTGTAGGTGTCTTGCAGACACCTTCCTTGTCTGCCTGCCCTTAAGGAGACTGCATCTCCTTTAAACAGTACCAAAGCCAATTTCAAAGAAAATTTAACTACAACAGCAACAGCAATTATGTTCCACCAATCCATCATTTTTATAGAAAAAAAAATGTATTTTCTTCACAATGAGCAATTTATAGATTCCGAAATTACGTCTGGGATTTATATTTCTAATCTGTTGTTTGACAAAAAAAAATAGTTCTAGTAAGAGTAAGGCTAAATAAATATTGAAGAGGAGTGCATTTTGTGTAGATTATTTCCAAGATCTGAAAATAATTTGGTAAGCATTGCACCAAACAGGGAATAGAAAGATTTACACCTGGTGAACTGATGTGGGCTTCCTTTCAGATGTTCTTCTCACTACCAGACTTTCTTCTGCAACAAGATACTCGAGCCAATCTAAATGTGTAGGAAGCAATAAAGTTCTGTCTTCATGTCCCAACAAACAAGCTTTTATCAGACAAGGTTTTGTGTTAAATCAAGGATATAAAAGCCAAAGCTAAAGGGGGCAAAAAGCTCCTTTTTGCTTTGTGGCTTTTTTTCCATTGTAGTTGTGTTGGCTTTTGCTCTAAAAAAATTCATTTCATACTGTAATCATGTCAATGTACAAATTAGACTAATGAAAATAAATACATATCATATATAATATGTAATACATAGATTAACCTAGGTGAAGAGCAAAGGTGTTCTTTCCCAAATTAATTGGCTCAAACTGCTAAGTGGATTAATGTCTTCAAAGCACCTACTTAAAACTTTAATTTCCTTCTATGAAATAATCTTCCTGTATATATTTTCAAATTTTAGGAATCAAATAATTTGAAATGTACACATTGGTAAGGGGTTTTTCTGCTCTGTGCCTATGGATAATTAAAAACTGAAATCTTTGAAGAGTACTGGATTTCAGCTGCCATATTTGAATGTATTATAGAACTTTTAATTGCAAAGGAAAAATACTTGAAAAAAAAAAGTGCCTTTTGAATTACTGGATCATGATTCAGCAAATGTGCCAGTTCCTCACAGTTACTAAAGATCCTGCAGCACATTTGTAAAAGAAGGTCAACTCTTACTTCTGGTGAAGTTCCAGCTTGGGAAGTTCACCTGCTGTGATGCAATTTTCCACAAATTTGTCATTATTCAAACCCATCAAGTACCACACCAGAGTTTACAGCTGCAGGGATCTCCATAATCTCTGCTTAGAGCATGCAGAAGATACAATGGAAGGTTAAGATTTTTACATACGTGTCCTTTTGGCTTTATTCTTGTATTAGAAGGTTAAGAGTTTTACATCCAGGTGCTTATGGCTTTATTCTTATATTAGCCATACAAAGCACAGTTAAAGATTTGCCAGTTGCTACTATCACTGGATGGACAAAGATGAAATTAAAAGCCATGCCCTCAACAGCAAAAGCAAAATAGCCTTGAAGTCTTCAGACTACAAGCTCCCAATTACCCACGAAGTGCCACGAAACTCTCCTTCCCCAGTTTGCATTCACATCACAGTTGGCACTGAGCCCTGCAGCTTAAGGGTAAATTGGATTCCTGTAAGTGGCACCCTGATTTCAGACTCCCTGCATACCTGGGTACAGAGACACGGATCCACAAGAGTTGGTTTAGGATCTCCATTCTTATTGCTCCTCTGTAGGGCACAATCACAGAGAAAAATCAAGTACACAAGAAGGGGTTTAGAGCCAGCAGCTGTGTTACTGTGCTCTCCATTACACTAAAACATCTTGTTGCCCGTGAGCATTTCATTTTTTTTTTAAATCCTGTCACTTTTTCACAATTCTTTTATGATCTCTCACCACGTCATCCACTGTTTGTAGAAATCCATTTAGCTACAGGTTACAGACAGAACAGCTTCCAGGCACTACTGTTCCATAAAAAACAGGCAAGAGGGAAGAAGGAGGATTTATGATGGGATTAATTCCCTGTTTCCCTAATAATTGCTTGGTAAACTAAGGTAATTAATATCTTATTGATATTAAATTCTATTTAACAGTAAAGTTTCACATCTATAAATGCTCAGGCAAGTGATACTACTTGGATAAGAAAATACTCAAGGAGGATTGTACATTCTATTTCCATTTGACTATTCTGAAACCACAGCAACACATAGTAAAGCACTACAGCACTTTAGGGCATAAGGCTCCCCGAAGGCTGGAGAATTATTTGATGGTAACTATTTCATATACTGAGTTGGTTCTCCACAAATAGTACAAATACCAGAGCTCTAACTGGGTGGTTTAGAAATTCTGGAAGAGGAGGGGAGAGGAGAGGGCAGTTCTTAATGGACAAGAAAGACTGAAAAAGAAACTACTAATCCTTGGCTAGAAATGTTGAAATAAAAATAAAACATATGTGTCTTCTAGAACTTGTTGATTAGATAAATGAATGCAAGGTTTGCAGGTATAGTTAAGAACATAGCATTAGAAGATTTTTGTTTAAAAAAACCCTAAAAATTACTTCATAAATATTTGTTTAGGTTGCACTCATTAATTACAGCATCTGAATAACTGACAGCTGAGCTTGACTGGACCAGTCAAGAAACAATGAAAGGCATCAGAATTCCTCACTAGCCAGCCTAGAAGAAGAGAGTTAGAGCTGCCCAGTTCCTAGACAGATGGCAACAGCGAGCTGGTGAAGGGGTATAGATTTTTGGAAGTCCAGTATTGGCAATATAGGCCAAGTCTCCAAGCTCCAGTGCAGTATATCCACCCTTCCAAGCTTGGCCTGCCAGGCAAACCAGGACACACGGGCTAAAAATACAACAGAAATTGAGGCTCACTTGCACTTTACAAGCAGCAGAGTAAACAGAGTGATTGCCAAGGTTTTTCCTCCCTCAGTCTGAGGCATATGCAGCTGGCACCAGCACGTTGTTCTCATGCACTAAAAGCAGCAGATGGAATGAATTACATATTTCAACAGCCCTTGACATCACATCAAACACCTTGGCTTTTAGTTTGAGAAGAGTAACTCTTGGGACTTTTTTTTTTTTTTCCAGCTTTCACCATCCAGCTAAGTCATACACAGTTATTTCCTTCTTTATAGGACAATATAGCCATGCCATATGTTGCAGACTTGCAAGTCTTGCATAGTAAAACAGGGCACTGTCAGCAGAAGAAAATGTTCTGGATGAGGCTTGGTAGCCAAGGGTGCTACACCCAGGCAGCCTCTGAGACACAGAGATCCTCCAAGATGCCACAGAGAGGAATCAAGAAAGTTCAAGTGTTCAAGATGAACAGCTTGGCCAAACTAATCAGCTGAATTTAAGAAACTTTATTAATAAAGTCCCATAACCTCCTGTAGCTTATCAGCTGGATGCTCTGCATGTACAAGTGGCTTTGATCCTAGCCAGCTCAATACTACTTTGAAATACATTAGCTGGTAGCTACTAATACTGATGTCAATCACTCATAATTGCTATTCTCCTTCCTCCTTACAAATATTAACATTCCTCCCTCCCATCAGTTTACAGGTATTTAGCTATTTATATTTTTTAATAACTCCAAAGTTAATACACTTACCTGCTTAGCAAACAGAAATAAGAAATATTTGAGATACTATCTATATTTTGATCTTCTCTGCACACATTTTCCCAAAAAACCTTTTAATTTCTCAATAAGCATCACCCCTCTCACATTCTTAATCAAAAAAAAACCAACCCCAAAATGTTCAAATGTTTTCTCCTTGGAAAACATACTCCTAAGAATTTTCTTTTGTTCCAGATCCATTATCCTTGTTACTAGATCTAAACTGATTGTTACAGATCTATCCAGAATTAGCTGCCTCCACACACCTACTCCAGCACAAAGCATACCCCTTTTTTTTTTTTTCCAGCTTTGTTCAAGACACTTTCTCACTTTGCTGGTTCTCTACGCCTCTGAAGTTGAGATCTCTGCCCAGTTTCTCCTCTTCCCTGCAAGAGGGACAGCTGTGACAGACAGGATTTTTCTGTCAGACAAAGCTTAACTACTTGGATTCATCTCAGTTGTCCACTAGACTAAGCTCTCCATTTCCTTAAATCAGCCACTCTAAGTGCATAGACTAAAACAGCTTCCAGAAAATAAAAAACAACTAAACAAAACCAATGCCCAGCATGCATATAACAGAGCTGCTAAGAAAACAGATTGCCAAGGGAAAAAAAAAAAACCAGAATATCAACTGGGCCTAAAAAGCCAGGCAGAAATTAGCATGATGTAGGCAAAATACCTCAGAACTGGAATGATAAGACAGCATGAGATAGAGTTCTCAACTTGAATATTCAAAACAACTTTGCTGCAGCATTCCAAGGACTTATTTGTCAGCACTGTGTCAAAATAAACTGATGTTAGCTTCATGTTTAGTACCACATTAACCTAATATATTTACAAATTCCTCTGTAGTTTGTAACATGCGACGCAGTTTAAGATGTAATTGAAACAGAAAAATCAACTGTCACAGTCTCTAAATTAAATAGTGGGTGTGACAGTGTATCCTGTTCCTTTTCTAGGAGTTAAGTACAGATATACATTTTCTTTTCTTTGCTATTGATCAAGTAAATCACCAGCTGTTTATGCAGAACTGCTGGCAACCTTGAGAGTGTGATTTGTCTTCCTGAGCTCCATGAACTTGATTCACCCATTTGTTTGAGAGCACAACAAGCTAACAGTGTGAATGTTTTCATTATTAGGATAGAAAAAAAAAGCTCGAAAAAAAAACAAAAACAGTCCCTAGTGATGCAAAACTTCCACTGGAGATTATGATACCTGGTGAATTATAGAGCAGCAAACTCTGCAAGTTGAATGGAGCATAAATCCGTGTGAAAGTCTTTGATTGCAAGAACAATCTACATCTTTCAGCTGCCTAATTAGCTGAAATCATGCTAAAGGTCTTGCACCCGGGGCTTATTACAGGCAATTTCTGAAGTTGTATCAAGTCTGTACAGGTGTGCACACAAGCAGGGAAATTGTGCTGCTTTCCCCCCCACTCAAGAAATCCTTTATCACCTTTTTGGTCTCCTCATTCCATCCTTAAGAGCAAGGGCAACTCTTTTAAGTTTAGTGCAACTTCCCAGGGCTGCTGGTGTAACGTGTGTCACTGGCAGGTGTATGAAGCACTTAAATCCTTAGCTTAGAAAGAATCATCACTAACTCACTTTTCAAGTCATTTTGACAGAGAGAGAAGTGCAATGTCATCAAGAGGTCAAACATCAGCCCTTAAAGACTGTTGTACCCATGCACAAACTATATATTCTGATTTTTGATACTATGACTGGCACACAGTAATTTAGAAGTGCCTCATCCTTCCCCTTTCAGAGCTGAAGTGTTGATCCTCCATGAATAGTCCATGATACTTACTCAATTCTTATTTCTTTGCATAACCTGGCTTCAACTGAGCAGCCACAGCCTACACATTTTAAGTTCCAACCCCTGTATTTTCTGGCTATGTCACAAGCACTCTGACTATAGCAGCTCTCCAGTGAGACACTCCATAGGAGACTGGATCCCAGTCTCAGAACTAACACGTATGCAGGAGAGAGAATACATATGCATGAAAACTGGAGCACATGGTACCTGTCTTTTTCAAAGCTGATTATTTTGATGTGGTCTGACAGAAGCTACATCTAAGCTGTATCCTTTTCAAAGGCTCTTTTATTGCAGGAAATTCAACAGATGTGGCAATGGAACATTTTGAAAGACCAGGAAAAAAAAAACAAACCCACCAAACCATCAGGCATAGAACATCTTTCCCTGCTCTGACAAACACACAGTAGTCATCAAGTGGAGCCTCCTGTAAAGCCAGTTCTTTGGAGCAGGAATAGGAGCAGCACAGAAAGGCAGAAAAGGGAGTGTCAGGAATGTGCATTCTGTCTATAAAATACCCAGGAAGGAAGCACGTACCAGAGCCAGCAATGCAACATGAAACAGGTGATGGCAAACACACAGCTGTGGGGGGAAACACCAACCTTTTCAAGACACTTTCAAAGATCATTTACAGCTACACCAGAGATCCACAGCACTGAGAAATTATACCTGTCAAATGACTAATTAGTGAGCAACACATGATGGAGTGCAGGGGTCCAACAGTATCTGTCAGCACAAAATCCACCAGCTACAACCACAACAATCCCACCCAGCATCTTATGGGAGCTGGGACAATCCTTCAAAATACTCTACAAGACTAAGTGTTTTCATTTCAGGTTAAAAAAAATTATCTTTGTAATAATTTATTAGCTGGTACCTTTTTTCAGCACTTGTATATATAAAACAAATTCTTTTGGTAAGAAATAAACTATTTAACCATACATAGCTCCTCAGTCTGAACCTGGACAAAAGTCTCCACCTCAGATCACAAAGGAAAAGAATTAGTACCTAAGGTAAGTAATTCTTTTGGTCTTAATTGCAAAATCCTTTTCAGAAATATACTATTATGATTTTAATGACAAGCATTCAACCCCAAATACTGCAACATGAATCCAAGATCTTGCTTTGCAAGTTGAGTACCCAGAGACACTACAGAAGTTTTAACAGCTGTTGGGAAAATGTTACAGCCTTTGACTTTTTTTTGACTCAACTTGCTGCAGCCAAGGTTTACTGTAAATTGATGATTTAGCTGGATTAGATGTTAATATGCAGCTTGATATATTATTCATGAGAATGAGTCACAGACCTAATTAAAAACATGACATGAAAAGCTTTTCAGTCCCCAATCTGGATTCTCCCTGACATGAAAGATTTGACATGTGAATACATTTTCACTTACTGAGAGAAAAAGAGATAAATGACCTTTTACATCTCAATGTAAAAATGTCACGTTGGAGATGCATCACTTGCCTTTCTGAGAGTTTGGGAAAAGACAGCAGATGTATCCAATTGGATGGAAAAACCCCAGATGTTTACCCCTCCATCCATTTCTATCTGCTTGGAAAACATTTATTCCACGAACCTGTCCAGTCACAGCCATTGATTAGAGAGTTTCTAGTCCTCTGCCAGGTGAGCATTTCTGGAGCTTCAGTAATGGACCCAGGAACAGGTCCCATCTACACATCTGAGCAAAGCCACATCACCACTGCACAGCCCCACGTGCCTGTGTTTAGCAGCTGGAATGGGGGTGCAGCTTTCCAAGCTGAACTGGTGATTAAATTCACCTTAGACCACCCTTCCTTAACTGTTTTGACTGGGAGTACTGTGCTAGCTAAATTAGCACCAAGAGATTCAGACAACAACAGAAGGGATTCACCATCCCATTAATGACTGGTCCTGGTCGATAAATGCACCCAGGAAAGCATTAGCAGCACATCCTACTAGGGGACTATTTGGTGTGGTGGATTAGTTTACTAATTAGTTGTTTCTTGAGGCATGAACCAAAACCCAGCTTGTTAGATGTACCAAGGGAAGTCTGTTTGGTAGTGTAAGCCTGATCTCTTTGTTTTGGTTGTTGACCCAGGATGGAGTTTGAAATCCCAGCTTCCCACAGTTTTCAGTTTCCCTGCCTATTTGCCTGTCCATCAAGGCATTTAGGCTGCCAAATATTCTTTTGAGAAGAATTACTGCTGCTAACAAATTATTTTGGAGGGTTTTTTGTAAGTTTGGGTCAATGATTCCTTACTTCACTACATAGAAACTGGATAATTTAATTTTTACAACTATTTATCTCCTGCAACCATATCCTAGGCAAATGAGACCAAGTCTCAGATATAAAGAAGATAAAGATATCACTGGACACATTTGAAATAAACATGGTTTGCAAGGCAGAGAAAGAACACAATAAGAAGCATTTTCTTTAGTTTACAAAACAACCACCACAATATACTAATAAGCTGTCAAGAGGGGAGAAAACACTTGAAAAACCATTTTGGAGTTATATGGGTATTCATGTGAACCCTAAAGTACACAGAAAAAAAGAACTACTAAAATAATCCCCACTATTCCTAGGCAGTACTGATCCAATCCTAGTAAAACCAAAGGCTAACCCAATGTAAAGCAAAGCTTCCAAGTCCAGGAAAACAATGTGAAGGGGAATATAAGCAACTGAAAGGGTTTGTTTTTTTCCCCAGACATGACAACATTGAGACATGGAACAGTGTGGAGCAAGAAAGTCATTACTAATAAACAGCCAACAGATTGCAGTCAGATGTCTTTGTATGAGGACAACAGGGAAGGAGATAGGAAGGAAAAGGTCAGGATGTACTAGTTTCCAGAATTAATAATTCATTAAAGTTTCACTTGGGAGCACTACTATGAAAAAATCTTGATAAGAACAGAGTAATGTTTCAGCATCAATGAGCTCAGTGTCTTTACCTTGAGCAGGAGCAGCTCTCAGCTATCTGAGATACACATTGACACACACATTTCACTTACCTCCAGCTGCCTTTGCTGCAAGCTGGAAAATCACATGCATTGTGACAAGGATAAGGGGCTATTTCAAGATGAGATTTTTAAATGGTATGATTTGTCACTAAGTGAAAACACAGCACCTGTTGGGGAGGCCATTCATTTCACTCCTGAGTGCACCAAGCAGCAAACAAGTGCTAACTGGATAGAAGCTTCCAGCAAGTAGGCACTGCCTCAAACTCCAGTCTCAATCATTTGCCCTCTCATATTTAAACTGTTTCAATAAAAAAACATTCATTATACCCTTATATAATCTGCCATTGTTCAGTTATACACTTTTTGGTCAATGAAATTCACCTTTTCAAAGAAAACATGGGAAAGATTCGAGGTCACTGTTGGGGGTTTTGTATTTATAGAGAACACATTTTAAAGCTTCAGCCACCCTTGTAGAGATGACCGGTATGTTTATGGCCCAGATGTAAAGATCAACAAATGGAAACGCCATATTTATCATAAGAAAAGGCTCAACTAAAGCAAGATAAGGAAACAAAAAGCAGCAAGCCACAAAAGAAACCAGAAGAGTACATCAAACTTGACAACTTAAGCCCTATGAGCTTAATTTCCAAGCCTTTGTCAACCAGCTGTAACATTCACCAAATGTAACCTCCCCAAGGACACAACTGCTCAGAGGTCTCACTGAAGAGAAAAGGAGCAGCTCACACTCCTGACATTCTCCAGCAGCAGCAAAACAGCCCTCAAGCTGCCATGCATTTAGGCTAGAAAGGGAGCTTTTCTCTTACCGTACATGAAAACTGCATCTCTCTCTTCTCAGCAGACTTGAGACCCCAGTGGTGCAGAGCTGCAAAAAAAAACAAAACAACAAACTACATCATTCTCAGAAAGGGAAGCTTACAGCTTTTCTGGTATGTTTAGAGACAATGTCCCTCAGAGAATCATAAGATGATGGTTTCAAAGGATCAGTGCTCTGCTGCAACTTGGGGCCATTTTAAAATGAAAGCTCAAGCACCCCTAGCAGCTGATGCCATTGATGGAGAAATCATTGCTCTACAAGAACATGGCAAGAGGTCATGGCAAGTGGTCAAGGCTCCTTCATTTTGTTCCTCCTTCCTCTACTGACAACCTCAGGACAGGTAAGAAAGGCAGTACAAGGAGTCTGCCACATCTGAAAAAAAAAAAAAATAAAAATTTCTACCTCTTTTCTACCCTGTTGGATTTTTTTTTCTCCCCACCTCTCCTACTCTCTACTTGTGCAAAGGATTCAAACCTCAAAGGGGAATATTGGCACCACAGCTTTGTGCTAAATTGACATTTTCTATTGACTTCTATTTGCTGGTAATAACAAGGCAATTCCAAAGAAAGACAGATTCATCCAGATAGATTCATCAAGCTATTGGCATCCTAAGCACCAGCACAATAGCTCGGTCTTGCTCAAGAATGGAAATGCAGAGCAAGCATGTAAATGAGTGTAAACCTCGGTTTATTCTTAACTACCTGCAGTTATTTCCTCCCCCTTCCCCAGGGAACATTCCCATGTCTCTTTATTCTTTGGAAGACAGAAAAATGGAACCTATTTCCATTTGAAATCAGTCCTTCAGCATGAGCCATTTGTTTTCATTTGTGACAAATAGAACTATTTTTTACTAGATTTCATACCAAGTTGGACTAGATGATCTTCTAGGTCCCTTCCAAACCCTAATATCTATGAATCTAGTGCAGCAGTTCAGACACTTGATTCAGAGTGTTTGGCAAAGAAGTTTTAGATTAGAAATTATACATGCTATGTAGGAAATTCAGACTTTTATATGTATTTTCAACATTAAGTCCCTTTGATGATGTATTCTGTCCCAAAGTAAGCCTTTCAAATTAATGGATTTCCATTTCAGCTCTTCCAAATTTCTATTGCACTTAAATTATAAGATTAAGCAAACATAATCTTCTTTAACAGTAGTGAAAAAAAGTTGCTACATCAAATCATTCTAATCCTCTTAATACAGTTCACTTATATTTAAGTACACCATTTATTTTGATCATCAGATATAACCAAGATTCCCAGAAAGTGCCTAATTGAGGAACTTCTCCTAGAATTATCAAGTCAGTACCTACAGCAGAACACACCCTGGGCATTTCAGATGATCACTCCAGCCTGGATTTGCCCTCCATTTACTCAGATCAGTTTAATCCCAAAGCTTTGACAGCAGACTGTGCTCCCTCACATGTGGTTAGACAACAAGGTTACACCTGACTGCAGAGTGCTGAGTAAACACTCGTGGCTTGGGATGTATCTGGCCAGCATTTGTGATCATATTCTTTTCGTGGTCATATTTCTTCAGTGTACAGCAGCATTGTGAACACACAAAGTTCTTCAAGCTCTTGAAATACAAGTGATTCTTTTACCTTCAAATATTACACATAGTTCAGAAAAATAATTTAAGCATAGTTGCAAGTATTTTATAAATTTATACAATTCTCAAACTACTGGGTTAATTCCCAAGTTTATTTTTACCTTTCAATCTTGTGTTTATTGGTTTATTTCATATTCTGTTACTGCTTGTAACTTGCATTAATCCTATCTTGCTACAGTGCAATAGTAAAGCAAATCTCACCTAAGGGAATTAAAAGAATGCATCCCTCAGTATTTTTACATAAGGATGAAAACTAAACATTTCAGGGACTTCAGCAACCTGTTTCTCTTAATAGAAAAATAAAAGCTTTGAAGACTTGACAATTCCTAGCTCCAATAAGAAGCTCACTACATGCACTAAGCCAGGGAAAGGTGGTTTGCAGGTGTCTTATCAGCCTAGGAGCAAGACCCCTTAGATCAGCTGGTTCATTTACTGGCTGAGAAACACCAAAGTTAAACAGCAGGTTCTTGACATTGAAAACTTTTGTGGTCCTGGATGCATTTTACACAACAGCCACTCCAGTACAGGACTGACCAAAGAGAGTCTTGAGTTTAGTTTCTCTCACTGAAATCCCTATTTCTTTCTTCACAGACATACAACTTGAGACACAGCTCCTCAGGAGGCAGCATTTACTTGCAACCCTTTCCTAAAGTAAGCTTGTAAAATAAGCTGAATATTTACATGATGTACTTGGAGGATTTAAAAACTAAACCTCTAAATTTTATTTTTCCAGTTAAAAATGCCTGTTAATTCAAAAATTAAAGCTTGGCCCCCCCAAACACAACCTCACTGCTCTACAGCTATTGCACCATCTGAGCAACAAGTCCAGGCCTACATCATCTAAGATCACTTGCTTAACTCTGACAGGCTTCAGAGCAGGGATGGAAATACTTCAGCAAACAACTGGAAGAGGAAAGGAGACTTTTTGTCTTGTTCCAAGGGAGCATGAACTGAGCAGCAACAGAAAGCAGCTTTCTCCAGAAGCAGCTCTCAGCCAGCACCCCTGAAGACAGCACCAAAGTAAACAATTGTGTTGTGTGCCAGCAATAACATGGGAAGCTGCATAGTAAAATATCACAGAATTCCTTCTCTTTTCCAGTACCACAGCAAGTCTTCCACAAAGCCTGGCTGGCTCCCTAGGTACCTATGTTAATGCTAAACCACTGCCCAGCAGAAACTATTGCATTTGTGCTACTACAATCCTCTGCAGAGGACAAGCATGCAGGTCACCCTGCTGCCAAAGTGCTATCTAATTCTAGTCATGTCCATCTGGTAGCCTGTGTTTTTCTTTCCAAGCCATCACAGAACTGATGAAACAACACCGATGGTCTTTGGGTAAGAACAATGCAGGGCTCTCTAAAAATAGCAGATACTATCTGTAACAGCTGTATTTTACTTTTTTTGTCTCCACCAGTGTCCCCTTTCAGGCATTCCGTTAGCATGATTTAGGACTTTGCAGTCTCAAATACAAAGGACTGCAATTTAAGAGGTCTGCAAGAAAATAAACCTTATCAGACCACTTTGAAAAAGTGGCAAGTGTGGAGTACATAATGAAAGTTGCTTCAGAGGGGTTTTTTTAAACCTAATTTTAGAAAAATACAATATTAGCATCAGGTTGTAAAACACAAGAGAATCCATTTATTGCCAGAGCAGATGTTTACTGTGTGTCCCTTTCAAGGGGATAGAGATATAGGAGCATCAGGGAAATGCTCATTTTCTAGCTCCAAGTAAAGAGACAAGCCAGCCACAGGAAAAGAACTACTTTTTAATGGTGTGTGTACACTAAACAGTGCAAGAGCTGCTGGCCACTGCAGTGTCCTTGGGCTTCTGTTCTAACAGAAAGCACTAGCTTTTCAGCTTGTGCTCACAAAGACTGTAATTAGCCTTTGATGGTTTTGAGACAGCTTGTGTGCAGAATATGGGGAGACTCCATTACACACACTTGATAACATGATTTATTAACTACTCAGCAATTAACCATGAAATAGGACTACTTAGTTGCTGTATTAAATGCAGTATTTACCAACAGAAAAGGCTTGTAACCACTCCATCAGAAATTTACCCTAAGGAACACAGGCATCAAACTGAAAGGGACACTAAGTTTTAAATACAAGTTATTGCTAGATAGTGTCAACATTAAAATCAGACTAACTGGGTTATGCTTTTCTTTAAGTAGCTGCATGCTCAAATGCAAAGCAGAAAAAAAAATCATCAGGGATGATTTTTAAGTGGAGAAAGTCATGCTTTCTGTGCTGTAAGATCCTCAAGGGACCTGGAAAGGGAAAGCTGGTGTTTGAGAGGTGCCACAAAGCTGCACACCAGCAGCTAAGGACCAGCTTCTCATTTATTTGGACACCTAGAGGGATAGCTACTTGGTGTTGATCTAGGGAAGCACAGGCCAAGGCAGAGACAGCAGCTCTTGATGGTTCCACTAGTTGCTAAAGCAGTGCAATGCTGACACTCCAGGCCACCTGCCCACGTAGCTATAGGCCTTCCCACTCTGCTCCCTACCACAGTACCCTGAGCTTCCCCGTCCTCAGCCAGGCACCAGCTGGCTTCCCAGCTCCACACTGCCAATTTGCACAGAGAGGCTGCTCTTAACTATCAGACTCCTGCCCTGCCCATAACAACTCCAGGCTCCCAACTGCCCAGAGAGCAGTGTGGGTGAAAAAGAGGAATACAAATATTCCAACTTCTCTAAAGAATTTGAGACTAGTAGAAGACATACTAAGATGGACTTGTTTGTCCCTTTAGGCTACTCCAAAGAAAGCATTTCTATCCTTCTCACTGAAGGACAGACAGTTTTTGTGCTGCTCTTGTCCAGCAGGTGAAGCAGAAGCTACACTGTGGTCAGACTTCCCAAAGGACATCACTATGTCTAAATACCTCTGCTTGAAAACACACCTACATGAGCCCATGGCTTGCACTGGAGCAGTTGAAACCACAGTTCTGTTGTATGATGCTGCAGAAATCTGTCCTAGAACAGGCACATTCTGTGCCTGGAAGCACCCAACCAGCACGTCTGCTCCTAAGGCAACTGCACAGCAGCTAAAGTCTGCTGAGGTGGAAGAGCTGCTTTCTCAAAGCACAACCAGCAAACTACTGATGACAAGCCCTTTGCCAAAGCTTGGCTGAAGGCCTGGCAAGCAGGAAAACTGCAAGTACCTGTAGATCAGAGCCCACCATCCTCCCTTCCACACCCTGTCCTCATCACCATGACTCAAAACTCACTACCTGGAATTGCTTCCAGGACTCCAGTGTCAATCCATCCCCCACCTGGGCAGAGAGCTGCAGCTAGACCAGGGATTGTACACCATAATCATTAAAGACAGGCACAGTGCTCTCCAGGCAGCACACAGTGTGCAGGCAAAAGAGCTTTTCAGAGATGAAAGGAAGGCAGGCAATATTGATTAAGGGTCACAACTATGCTGGATTTTAGCCTTTCAGTTGTACATGGCTTTCCCACTAACAGCAGCTGGGAAAGCCTAGGCAGAAAAGGGAGGAAAGAAGCCATATAAACAAAAACATAGTTCTATAAAGGGAGAGAAGCAAATCCCATCATCACCAGGCTAGGGAGAGTGGTTTCATTAGCAAAGAAAGCAAGATACATATTCTGCCACTACACCTAGACACTGTCATAATACAGAAGCAATATCAAACCACCATGGCAAATCAAAAAGCTAGAAGAAATGAGCAGGGCAGAGGTTAATGCTGTTTATATACACTTTTGGGAAGATGAGCAATCACCATTTGCATCTCAGCACATGCCTGGTATTTGCTATCATCTTAAATAATACAAAATAAATACAAAACAACAGATCACTGGTGCTCCTACCTTCTACTTTCCAGACACAGCAAAGGGCAGCAGCTCCTACAGCTCAGTTCTCCCGAGGCTGCTCTCACTGCACTGCAGTTATTCCAGCCACACCAGCATGAGCTTGGCCTCAGGTTGTACAGCAAGTACCCGAGACAGGCACAAAAGCATTTTGCCTGCCAGGCAAGGGCAGCTCTGGGCTCAGCTTCTCCAGAGAGGGAGCAAGATAACAGCCCCATCTTCAACTGCTAAAGTTCACACTCCTGAAAACTTGCCTTTAAAAAGCCCACCAGAGTCAAGCTGCAGAGGCTCCTGAGAAAAGCTGGTGGTGAGCCACAGCCTAAGATGAAACCATCCCAGCTGCCCTTGCTCTCCTTTTAACAGCTCCAGCTGGCAGCCCCTTCTCCTAATGGGGTCATCCAGGGAGCACTGCACACATAGAAGACCTCTCCCCCAGGTGAGAGTAATTAAAATCACTGCTAATTAACACTAACCAAGTTGCAGTTGAGATTAATTAGCTCGATGGCTTGGCCAGGCCCAGCTGGTGACCTGCCTTGCAGGGGCATTCCCAGCCCTCCATCTAACCTCAGACTGCCCCTCTGAAACAGGGCTCCTGTGGTCTGCAAAGCTGCTAGCACAGTGGGACCCTCGGGTGGCTTTGGGCTGGCACCTCTGATCTTTTGCAGCTCTGTTGGTTTAGATCTGAGATGACAAAATTGATTTCTTTCCATTTTCCACAATGGATCCACTTTCCAGAGTGGCAGAAATCTGCAGCACAGGGGAACCGTGCCAGGAAGGTGCTCTGAAAGCCCTTGGCACAGGGTGAGACAGGAGAAGTTTTGATGGGGATTTGCCCACAACTTTTCTGTTTGAAAGAAAGCATCAAAACCACAGGAGCTCTGTACTGCAAACCCAACATTTGACCAGAACATAAATCAGCTTTATGTATTTTTAGCATCAAAACCCAGTAGTGCTGGACTGTGCAACATCTAAAATATTAGTTACACTCTCCCTTTTGCTTGGTATGAACTTGCATTCATCCAGCTACCTGCATGAACTAGTTCCATTTGCCCAGGATGAGTAGGCAGCTCCCTCTTAAGCAGCTGAAGCTTGTCACCTTAATCCTGTGCATTTACCACTTAGAAGCACTTGGACAACATGTAAGCCCTGCACTTCCACCAGCTCTGCTTCTCTACTATAGCACCTATATATTAAAAGTAATACTTATTGCCACGAGACACAGAGCTGCACCTAAGGAACTTAGGAACACCAATGTTTGCTAGAGGATATAACTCAACCTCTGCCTCTGGGCAGCTTGCTATCAAGATGATTTTTATCTATAAAAATGATATGTGGTTCCTGTACACTTGGGGAAGATTAAAAAACAACAACAACAAAAAAGGAAGGCAAATTCCCCATGAAGATCCTTGATGAGCTAGATAAACACTGTTGACTACCACCATAAAACTAATCTATTGCATTTTATTGGAGGTGCTGTGGTTACAAGACAACAGAGACACAATCAGAGGCATGCATGGTATATATATGCAGATTTCTTCACTCTGTGTGTTAGATTTTGCCATTTCCATGGTGAAAGATAATCATAAAGTGACACTTTTGTGCAGCTACGTCAATAAATTTATTTTTTTGTTGAACAAAGCACAATATCTGTGCCCAGAGAGCAAGAGAATAGTGGGCAGAACTATGCCAGCCTGTCTGCAACACTGCCAAGCAAAGCTGCACTTTCTAAAGTACCTAGTGTTTTTGGGAAGAGCTAAATGGGAAGTAGACTGGGCTGTACTGCTGTTTACTCATAGTTCTGTTGCAGGGATTGGATTCTTTAGTATCTTCTATTCTGGAAGATAGTTATTCAGGTTTGCAGAGGTAAAGACAGGAGAAAAACTTCTGTGTAAGGTGTGCCAGAGCAAATTAAAAGAGATATTGAAAAGAACAATCAACAGGGTAGAAATGAAGCCTCTCTGCACCATAAGAGAGACTCTATGGAATCAGGCTCCCTATCAAGAGTACACAGTTCCCATTTCTTAGCATTCAGATCTCATTAAAGTGTATTCAGACTCAAAAGGAGGTGGGGGTACCAGAGGAAGACAGGAGGATCTGCAAACACATTTCTCCTCTTATCACTGGAGACAGCAGCCCTACATTTAGGGAACATTTTGCTCTTTCAGAAGTGCCTCTCTGGCCCTGGAAGAAGTCACTGGTTAGTGTGTCAGGAGGATCCAAAGCTGGGCCCACCCCTGCAGCACCGGGGGCTGGGGCTGCCCCTGGGTGCCCCTGGCTTGCTGGGCTCACTTTGGGGGTGGCTGTGGCTTCAAGAGTGCCCTTGCCATTCCCTGACACTGAGCAGTGCATTCAGAGATACCCAGCTGGCTTTGGTTCATGGGAGTGGTGAGAATGCCTACGTTTCTGCTCCCAAAATACAAAAGTAAAAGAAAGAAGTTCAGCGTCAGTGCTGACTTCAAAGAACACTGCAATTTCATCTGCCACGCTGAAGGGAGAATCAGGAATGAAGAAACAGAGAGTAGGGTATAGGCACTAGAGAATAAAATGAGGCTTGGATAGCCTTTAAACACAGAGCCTCCCAGCTTCTCAAGCTGAAATTCTGAAAAGATGCATTATGAATTGATTTGTTTTGTTTATTTTTAATTTTCTGGTCTCTTGATGACTAAAAAATCCAATCCGTCTGATTTTTTCCCTTATCTATGAAAATCTATAACCTCACTTCCATTTTTTTTGGTCATCCACATTGTATAATTACTTATCACACAACCAAAAATCCTCATGTACTTTCTGTTTGCACTGGTGAAGCCTAGGCCAGCCATGCCATGCTTGTTATGTGCCCAGAAAAGCCTCCAGCCAGTGTGCCAAGGAATGGCTACAGATGACATAGGACTGGTAGTAATAGGGGTGGAGGAATCCATTCTCCATTGCACAGTAAGTAGGAAATGAAAAGTACTGAGCTGGGTTTTGACCAGTTCTACTGCTATGGATCTACTGCATATTGTAATACAATTATCTACAAGAAAGAATTCAACATGCTGATAAAAAAAAAAAAAATGGCAGCAGAGGGCTGAATAAGCCACCTCTAGTGACAAAGGAATAAACATTATAAGGATTTCATTCTATGGGAGGATAGATAAACAAATTACAGGTAAAATAAACCTACATACATCCATGCTGAGAGAATCTGACTGACTGTGTGTCTGGATGTTGTGTGCATAAGAATCTCTAACCAAATACTGAATTCTAATTGACTTTCACAAGTCAATTCACACTGGATTTCACAAAGGCAGTTGTCAATGCTCTATGGTTGAACAGCTTATTGAATTAGGAGAAAGTCACTCACTATTCTGAGCAGACTGCATTCTACAAGTACTGGTGAAAGAGCTAAAAAACCCATCAAATGTGACTTAGAAGGCAAAGGATTTATAAACATTCCATTGTAATTAGAAGCACATTGTTCTGATTCTACTGCCATTGTTCTGTGAAATTAGGATGACTTTTTTAAATAGTGAACAAATGAATTTTTGTTTATTGAATAGAAGGAATGATTTTTTTATTTACAAATGGCCTCACAGTTTAAGCACTGTTTCTGTATTTCAGAAAGCTGTGGGAGAGCTGTGGAAAGGTCTGTTTAAATCACCCTAAGTAACGTATAAATCACCTCGAAATTATTTAAATCACTTCCAGCTCATAAAATAGAAAACTCTTTATGAGAAGAAGCTTACTATGAATTTTCCTATTTGGAATATTCTGATGCTTTGAATAATACATTAACACTTGAATCACAGAATCATTATGGTTGGAAATGACCTCCAGGGTCATCAAGTCTTCTTCCTTCTGCTTCTCTTCCACTTGAGCCCAGGTCACCTCCTAGTGTTTGGGATACTGAGGCTTGACATCTAACTCAGCAGCTTGCTTTGCACAGTGGCTGCTTCCAAACACTTGGAAGAATCAGTTGATGGTCACTTCTTCATCTCCCTGTCTCCACAGATAATTTTTTTAAAACAAATTGGGTAGGAAAACAAAGAACATCTGGTTAAAGAAGCTATCAGAATGGCTCAGGGAAAGGATGGCCTGTGGTAGAGGGGATGTGACACTAGGTGCTACCCTGGTACCTTTGTGCTGTGGAAGCACGAGTCTGTTGTCACTCAGAAAAAAACCTCCTTCACTGGCAGCAAAGGAGGAGATTCCACAGAGGAAAGGAGGGTTTGTAACAGTGTGAACCAGCACCATTCATTTTGCAAGTCAGCTCAGCCTTCATTTTTCTCAGTTTCATTGGATGCTCTCATTTGTATTTCTTTTCAATAACCCAACTGCAAAACCAGGAGATCCTGTAGGGTTTGTGTCAGCTAATTCTCCAGGCTTGAGAATACTGCAGAAAACAATACACACCACAGACCCTTTACCCTTCTGTGATATACATCTTTAATATGCATTCTGATGGCATACAATAAGCCATACTCCAGTGTACTCACACAGATCACACGGCATCAGTGGGTATTTAAGGCTGAGGGGGTGGGTGTTTTATTTATGCCATGACTATGACAGCTCTTTCAGTGTAGTAGCTGAGTGGAGTAAATGCTGTTCCACCACTAGCAACTCTATGCATTTGTTTAATGCAGTCAAAGTTTGATAAAAAAAAAAAAAAAAAAAGACATTTTCAATGTTATTTGGTTTAAAAAATAACCCTGAGTAACGAGATGGATGCTGAAAGACTTTTTCAATTGTTTTTTAATGTCTAATGTCATGGCTAACAGTTGATTTTTTTTTTCATCATGTAAGAAGTTTCACTCTATTTTTTGCTTTCCACTTTCATTCAATTTGTTTTCATCAGGTACCAGCCTGCTGTCCAGCAAGCCAATCTCATTCCATATTGATTTGTGGTGAGACAAAAGGACAGAAGAAAGCAAAAAGAAAAGGAAAAAGGTAGCCAAAAAACCCAAGAAATCCTTGACCTCTATTCCTTCCCTTCTGTCACAGCCTGGCTTGGCTGAAAAATAAATGTGGTGATCCATACACAAGGAATTCCTCTGATATAACTGGTATAACTTTCTTTCTAGCCCTCCTCAGTATGGTTGACTAGACTGGGCTAGTTAACACCGTGTGACAGCAGTCATGATTCAGCAGAAAACATTTCCCAGCAAACACCTGAAAACATTCACACCCTGCTTCTCTCCAGAAGGGCTTCAGGCTGTGCTGTGCCTATTTCTTGGCTGTTAGCACGAGGCTCTCACTCCACGGCGTGGTGTGGAATGCTGCTGAAGCTGAAGCCCTCTCCCCAGTCACCAGAAGCTGCATGTTATATTCTAAAGCATGAGTTTATCTTACTTTTTGATTTTATTGCACAATTAACCAAGTCTTTAAATATGAAGCAAAAACATACAGCAAACTTTTGTTACTGGATAAGAGGCTGTCAAAGGAAAATAGAAAGTTTGATGGCTACTCTGCCATTTCTTCCCCCGTTACATACAAGGTTGAAAATGTTATGTCCTTGAACTAAAAATCTTCACTGTAAGGAAAATGAGAAATGTTTCTCAAGTAAAATGTAAAAGTTAATATCCCCTTCCATTCTGAGTCATCAACTGGAAGTCTGAGCTATTTCTTTTTCTTTCTTTCTTTTAGTAGATACACTTTCTTTTTACACTTCAGAAGAAGACAGACCAGAAAGGTGAAGGATGGGAGTGGGGACATCATTGGAAATCCTTTGCATTATCTATGTAACCTCACATTCATGATGAGCAAACACTTCAGCAATCCATCAACTCGGAAAGATCTGCAAACATTAAAAAGATGACAGCTTTAATTCCAAAACCATAAATCCCAAAGTATGCTCCTGAAAACAGCTCGTGTGCATAAGATGTCAAGAAAATAGGTGTCTGGGTTTTTTTGATTGTTTTTTTGGGGTTGGGGCTTTGGTTGGTTGGTTTTGCTTTGTTTTTTTAATATATAAATTTTTTTAAAGTCCCATGCTATTATTCATAGGCCAGCATAATGTTTATTTGGGGAAGAGAAGCTGTTGTGGGGTTTTTTTTCCCCTAGGGACTGAATAAAACCTCTGAGGAGAGCTGAGAATGACAATAGTAACAAATAAACTGAAGCTACTGAAACTCTAGAGAGTAGCCTTTCCTTTCTGCATCATCTCCCCTCGGTCCAGGTTTGGTACAGCAGCTGGCAGAGAATCTTACTTATTGCTACTGACATGGAACATTAGTTTCACAGTCCTGGAACATAAACATGCTAAGGCTACCAATCTTCCTATGTCAAGAAGCAGGTATCTTAAAATATATGGACCTGCTAGGAAACAAAAATTAACCATCCTTCTATAGTATTCTACCCTCATTATCTTTATTTTGCAGGAGCAAAGCCCAAACACCTCTATCACTGTAAAGTACTTCTGCACAAAGCCATAGAAAATTCTGACTCGTGAAACTGGAATAACTTTCAGACAAACTACCCTACTTCATCAGTACAAAGAAAATATATTTTTAGATGCACATTACACCTTCTGGAATTCTCAGACCACCATCTGTTTTTAAGCAAACAATTGCAATTCATAAAGTAATATACCTACGGTGATTTACAGAGAGCAGTTCAGACCTTTATCCCCAAGTATGATGACAGAAAATTACATATTTTCTAAATCAATGCTTCCCGGAGATTCAGAATCAATGCAGATGTCCTTTTTCTTTCTTTACTATCATCTCTATTCCTAAATTGGATTAGATGAAATAATATTAGATTGATAGATAATACAACACATGTCTTTTATCTCCATTTGACTAAACGACATTTACAATGCTCCCAGAGCAATGCTTTTTCATTGGAATCTTCATGTACAAAGCCTGGGATTCAACTGCATTTCTCTTTCCTCTTTGCCCTGCTACCATCATTGATTACATTTATTTGGACATCTGAAAATGGAAGAAGTTGCCATGGAATTTATTCAAAGCAGGGAGAGAACTGGGGAATCATGAGCTGAAGATGCCCACTGGTTCCTTCTTCCCTGGATACAGAAATGCTGTGATACACAGTGATACACAGAAAGTAAAGGAAGGCTCTTTATGGGGGTTTTTGACAGTGTCCCAAGAAGAACATCTGCCTCAATTCTTCCTTTAGCAGTGAGTGCCTCAGATACCATGAATAAATAATCCAACTAGCTACAGAGAGCTTAGTTTTCTTCTGCAGTAATGCTAGTCGTTGGCATGTTATGTCATCCCTCTTCAAAGGTGTCAGTTCTGACAGAGAATATCTGGAGATGAGGTTCAGAATCAAAAACACTGATCTAAAAGTATCATGAAGTTAATTCCTTGCACTTGCATCTCAATTCTGGTAAGTAAGGAATAACATTGTCACCTACAACCCTGAGACAATGGTTATACTTGTAATATTTCCTATGTTATATAGATATTTTCCCAGTACTACATCTGAAAATGATTAGATTTCTGGGAAAGGAAATGATGTGGTAAGGTGAGTCAAGAAGCAGTTCCATTTATGGTGTTATTAAGTTGAGATGTCAGGATTTATGGATGCTTTTGGAAAGGTCCAAAAAGTTTTCATAAAAACAAGAGAATACTGGTATGCTTTTGAAGTTGAGGCCAATCTTCAGTTCTCCCTTTTAATATAATATTCCAGCCTTTCATTCTAATGACAACTGCCACCAAAATAAAAAACCACTAATTTGGGATCAGGAGTTTTTTGGCATGGTTGTGACTAGAGAGAAAAAGAAAAATCACCTTCTTCACAGGTTGCCAGTATCATTTGAAGAAGGAAGAGCAAAAACATGAGAGGCAAAAAAGTCTGTGAGTTGTTTCCCTGTGGGTCTTTGGAGTGGAGCTCTAACAAGCCTAAGATCAAGCTGTTTGGAGAATTAGAACTGTGTCGTGGCCAGAAATATGTTGGTCACATACACCTATTACTAACCCAGTTACAAACAGATTTACATCCTGTCTCTGAGTTCTTTGTGAACCTCTTTAAACTGCAAAGCCAGCCCTGCAGTGAACTGGACAAACTGTCACAGGTAGCTTGAACTTACAGCCAGAGTGTGGCTAAGAGGTCAAAGCAGCAGAAGTGATGTTTAATTAGATGTGCCTTCATTATAAATTAGGAGAGCCTGCATCCACTAACAAATGTTCTCTAAATCCCTTGCTAGCAGCAGGCTTTGGGATATCCCACCCATTCCTTTTGCTCCTGCAGTAGAATTTCTTCCCCAAAGAAGGAGGGAAATTGTAAAGTGCTGTTATTTCTCTACACCTACAAAAGGGAATGTACTAGTAACTGGCTTAAAAGATTATTGAAAAGAGAATTTTTAAATCTCTTCCTGGTATTTGCAACATATGCAGCATAATTTAAGAGCAGATCTGATCTAGTACATTGGGATCTTACAGTCAAGGTAAAAATGCTGCAAGAACAGCTGTTCCAAGGATGTGATAGACTTCTGATTCTGGTGTGATCTGGAAAAGGGTAAAGGTACAAAACTAAAGGACAACTGGAGAAGTTTAGGAAGGAAAGAGGGGAAAACCATCTCTGATCCTTGAGGAACCTTTGAAGCAGTGAGAATTCAGTAACACCCCCTCCCAAGTGATTTGCTCATTCCCAGCCAGGGAGATTGAAACCAACAACTCCTCCAGTGGTTCTCAACACATTGTCTCCAGCAGTGTTTTACTACTGGCATGTTTATAATATGGGCCAAAAACCAGAATAATCTGAGGCAGAGCAGGACAGAGAAGATTTAAGATTGATTTGGATATTTTGAGTCTATTTTTTAATTATTAACATTAAAATACTTAAAAAAAAATAAATAGACACAGATATTCAGTTCCATGGTGAGTTCCTGACAATTGGGTGCCTCTCTGAGTTGCATTTCATAGTTTTAAATAAGATGCTATACACAAACTAGGAGTGCTGAAAAATACCTTAAACAGGATTTTACAAACACTAGTTTGAGAAATAAAACAAGTATTCAGATTTCAAAGCAAGCAAGGACTCAAGACATTAAGAAAAAAAAAACAACCAAACCAACAACAAATTTTACTTCATCTGCCTTTCAGCATTCTGGTCCATCAGTACTGGTCTAGTGTGGCAAAATGTCCATCATCCCTAGAGGATGACTGACATAACAGGAGGAAACCAGCAGTGACTGGAGCACTAACCCATTGCTGAAAAAGATTTCAATCATTATTTGGGGCTGTTGAAAACCCATTGTGAATTAGTCTTAAGAAACCTAATACATAGTTTTCAACAGTTGTTTTAATCATTAGATTTAACCTCTCAAAAGAGAAGACTGTTTGATAGCTTTAATGAAAATTAACATTTTGAACTGCAATTTTTCTCTTGTTCTTTTTTTTTTTTTTTTCTCCTAATTTTTATTGTCATAATTGAATGTCTCATTTCTTTTTGGAGCAATTCAAATGCTGTGGAATAAGACAGTTCAATCAAAGCTCCTTCTACTTGCTCCTATCACCCAGTTCAGTTGTTTCTGTCTCCTCAGTAGTGCTTCAGCTATTCTTTCTCCCTCCTGGTACCCCACAAAGCTGCAGGAGCCCCAGGTTATGGCCAGTGCACATACCAATGCACAGCACTTCTTCCCTCAACAAAGTACAGATGCTAACTACCTTTAAAGGAAACATCTTTCAAAGATTCTAAAAGTCAACTTGATTGAGGGCATTTGTGAAAGTGCTAAACAAATTAGACGAACTTAATAGAAAATTTAAAGCACTTTAAAAGGAAGAAAACACATTTTTCTCCTTGTACAATAATCTTGAAAAGCCTCTTAAATAAATAATGCTATGACATTTGATATAATTAGGTTCAAAACCTATCATGAAATGCCATCCATTTAAGGGTTTCTATTTAACAAACTATCAGGGCTTTGGATGTGAGGGGAAAAAAAAAGAATGCCAAGGAACAATTAAACAAATGTCATCTCTTTACTGGATTCACTTTTATTTGTTTAGAGAAGAAAACATTAATAGAAATTCAGATACATTAGGACATTATGATTACTCTAGTACATTAATAATGCAAATAGCATAAGAAGGTTAATTACTTCTCAAACGAGCAGTTATTGTATAAGGTTCTTCCCTTGCAAAATACACCAACTCATTCAAAGGCAAAACAATTCTTTTTAATTCTTCTGTCTGCAGCTACTATCAAGATACACAAAAGCATTTTGCCCCGTCGGGCTGAAAATCAAATTAACAGTCAACTATCATAGGCTGAAGTCCAGCATTCAAAGATCAGGAATTTATTATCAGTGAAAAAAACTCTAGCCAAAGGCAGCATCAAAATGAGGCATTTTCTGCACACAGGGGTGGGGTGGCTGCTAAAATGCACCATTCCCCAAAAGGCCACAATGGAAGCACCATCCTGGACTTTTTAGATGCTCCTGCAGACAATTAAAGCACACCAACTGCTGTCTGCTTTTGGCATTAGTGCATTCTCCCAATTGTTTCAGCACTGTATGAGATCCAAGATGGGAAGCCAGCTGTCTAGGTCACATTCACATCATTCTCTGAGTCAGTTTCTCTGGTTTAAACTGAAGCAGAATTGCTTGAGAACTGGGATTTCAACATCTCCAGGATTTTATTAATTACTCATAATAAGACAAAAGTTTCCCAGGGCCCTGTCACAAAGCAGAAGCTGAGTTCTGTGGCAGTGAGGTCAGCTTTGCAGCAGCTGTCACACAGGTAAGAGTCACTGGCATGGTGATGGGATAAAATCTCAAACAGCTTTTATTTATAACCCCATGTATGACTAAACATTTATTAATGGGAGTGGCCTGCAGGCCCTAATTATACTCAGTGCAACAAAAACACATCCAGAGCTCTCCAGGCAAAACCAGCCTTGGACAAAATGTTAGAAGACATCATCCTTATAAATGGAAAATCACATATTTCCACAATGTGCTCAAAATTTAGTGGTTGGCTCTGAGCTAAAAGGTCAGCCTCTATTCCTCAAATATTTTCTTTACTTATTGTTACCCTTAGTCTTCTGACTCCACTAACCCTATGATTAGGGGATGCCAGTGCCATTTCTTATTGCTTTTTTTCTTTTAAAATGTGCTTTATTTATTAGCAGCCCCTATGTCAAATAAACACATCCATCCCCTTGGAGCAGCTCTTCTGGCAGACAGTGCATATCTCTGTGCAGTCTCACATCCTGATGTGAATTACCATTCTTGACATCTCATAATTAACCTTTCAATACACCCTCATCATGAAATTCAGACACCCTTGAACAGGATAGCTTGACAAGTGCAAGCAGCACACTGAAGTTCATTGCAATACTCCAGTGCTTTTTTTCCACTTAGGTCTGCAGCTTGTAGCTTTCCAAACTTGCTCCTACCTAGAGCAGCAGGACAAGATTGGGTCACCCTGATCCTGACTCTCATCCAACTGACAACACATCAACTTTTCCCCTCTGAAAATGCACGCCTGGGGGTTTGACCCACTCCAAGATCCCATGAAAATCCACTGGCAAAGTGTCAGCTCAGTGCACAACCATAGAGAGGAACAACCACAGTCTGTGAGAACACCTTCTGAAAGAGAATGACCAGGGGGAAGGGGAGGGATGTGAGAAAGGGTGTGATATGATAACTATCTCTATAACTATCTGGTGGTTTTCAGCTAGCACATTGGTTTTATCCTTAGACAGAATATCCCTGGCAGGAGGAGTCATCTTGGGAAGCTAGAAAATGCACTCACTTTTTTTTTTTTCTTTTTGCAGGTCCTAGTTCTAGAAAAAAAAGGTATAAAAAGAGAGAGAAGAAAAAACCCAACCCATCCAAAATCTGCTAAATCTGCTTGTTGTCCCCAGTGGACCAGATTTTTCTCACAGAGGAAACCAACCCTTTCTGAATGTCCTCACAGAACACTCATGTGAGAGCCACCTGAAACATCAGATTCCTCTTCAATCACAAATACATGGATACACACAGCATTTGAGGCAGATCTTCCCAGGTATCCTGGCACCAGCTTTGAGCTTGTCACCAACCTCCACCAGATTTCAGCACTTGCAGGTCCTGAAATCCTATTAACTGACTCCAAAGCATGAGCTGCAGGAAATATTCTGCAATGGTGGAACTTTCTAGGCCCTGGTAATCCCATACAGCACACCAAAGATCCTACCAGCAGATAGCCATGCTAGAAATCCCTCAGGCAGCAATTCCTAATAGTCTTCACTCCATGGAGTTTCACCTCCATCACCCAGGCACACATGGAGAGGAATGCAACCACTAATCCATGAGCTTAATGAAACTCTTAAGTCTGAATAAGTGAAATTATTCATAAGGCATCGATTCAAATGCAATATTTTGTATGAACTTGAATATTTCATGCTTGCTGGTTTATTTTTTTCTATGATGATACAAGAGAAGAAACACAATTTGTGACTGATTCATGTCCCTTCACTAAAAATTTACTTAAAAAAAAAAAAGAAATCCATTGTTTTCCCTTCTCACATTAAAATACTTGGACTCTTAACTTACCTTATTAGGAAACACATCTCTCTTTTAATCAAAGTTGAAAGAAATTATTAAAGAATGGACTAAAATAGATTCTTTCCCCACTGGAGACACTGTGAAGAAACTGCTCTGCCTGGACACTTAGAACACCACAAAGTATTAACAGGCCAATTTAATTCAAACTCTCCCAATGACTTAAGGCCTTTCAGAGTTGCCACAGAAATTCAATAAGCAATACCTAATGTGTTAGATTATTAAAGACTAAATTTTAATGTATTTTGCATTAGGAGGAAAGGTGCTAAATAAACGTGGGGGATTTATTATTATTACTGGAATATTTATAGGCTAATATGTCCAAAACACACATTTTATGAGATAGAAAACTAATAAATATTTTTATACTTTTATAGTGTCTTAAAAAAAAAAAAATGGATCTACCTGCAGAGTGAGCTGCTATCCATGTGAGTGCAAAAGGCAGCAACAGAGCTCTGGCTTCAGTAGTACAATGACAAATTCACTCCTGGCCTTTGAAATTCTTTCCTGAAGCAAATGTCTTGGAAATGAATCAGGCTGGAATTTGTCCTTCGACCTGTAAACTAAGAGAAAGATACAATTATTGGACAAATAATTGTAAGCAGTGAGGCATTCCTGCAAATTCACTCTGAAGTACCACAAATGGTGTAATCATAGTATCAGATCAGAATAAACCATTTTATGTCAGTAAGCTAGAGCTTTGCCATATGTAATAATAGTATTTATGTTAACCTACAAATATACTTAAAATATGTAGTACAAAATACAGTTAAAATATGTGGTATAAAATACAGCACACTGCATGCAAGCTGCATTAGGATACTGAAGTGATAGTGTTCCTATGGACAGATTATTTTATTTTTTAATCTGTATATACACACACTTCCTTAGACTGCTTCAACCTAACTTTGAAGTTGATTTGAATACACAAGGCTGTGACAAAACTCTGCCTGCTTGGGTTGTGCCACTGGACACACAAAAAGCATGAGCTGGCCCCACCACTGCAGCAGCAGAACAGAAGAATCCAGTGTAAACCCATAACCCAGGGTAAACAGTGTCCATTTCTTTCTTCCCTCCTCTCCAAGTCAGTGCCTGCAGTTTTTGAAGGAGCCCACCAAGTCATGAATAAAAGTAATTCAGTCAGTGTCTGTGTTGCTGGCAAGACAGAAGAAGGAATCCTCTAGCAAAATAATTGGATCTCAAAAGCAGCAAACAGAAGTAACAGGCCGTCGACGTTCACGCTGCAGAGAGGTTTCCAGGAGGGTATAAAAAGATCAAATGCAGATATTCTCTCCCAGTACAAGATCTAACAACATCTTCAAGCTCTAACTCAAAGGAAATGGTTGAGTTGCCAACTTCAGGCAATAAGCATTTTTTTCATTTCACTAAGATCAGAATTTGGTACAAAGTACAAAGGGATTTCAAAGAGCAGAGAGAAGAGGAGAGGCCTCTCTAACCACAGTAAATATAATTACTACGTGATTTTAGCACTCCACTAGCAGCTACTACAGCTCCCTCAGTGGGTATGGTATCCACACAACTCCACACACAGCTCTTTACAAGATGTGTCACCACGACCATGGGTAAAATGGGAACCATCACAGACTTAGAAGACAAAGAAATAAAAGGAAACTTCATCGACTTTGAGTCTCCAAAGGATTCTGCTGGAGAATATGCAGAGTTTCACTGATCAATTCTCTTTATTATGATGGAATTTTTCATCTATTATTACCATGAAAAATATATAAAAAAAGAAACTGGTATTCATATTTTAATATGTATTTTCTTCCTCTCTTGTGAAATTCATTCTGAATATAAATATTTATAATATTAGCTAGATCAGCAGAAAGTATTCACTGTTTTGAGGACTACAATATATAAAAGTTACAGAGGACTCACTGTTTTCAGGGCAAGCAGTAGAAATAGTTCACCCTTCACTGTCAGCATGCCTTTTTGCATTTTATTCCCTAGATTCTGTCATTTTTAGCATGTTTTTATCCCAGTCTTGCAATGCATCAAAGGTGTCATCAGGATTTTGCTTGTAGTCTGACATCACACTCTCTCTGCACGTGCAGATCCCCCTCTAAACTCAGTGGCTGAGTTGGATTTTTTCCTTTCTGCTTCTTGTCAATCTCCAGGATGACACAGTGTGACAAACATCACCTTGTATTAACATCTTCCTTGCTCTTTGCTGGACCAATCATAAAACCCAGTGCTATGCTACTTTCCAAAGGAAGCTCTCTGTCAGAGCTAGGATTTACACTTAGCTTTGCAATTATTGCTTTTTGCCTCGACCTGTAATAAATTTTCCAAGATGTCCTAAGCTAGAAGCAGCAGCACTTCGTGCAGGAGGGAGCCTGACTTCTGCAGAAGGATCACAGTCATGTTGCTGCTCAAAGGTACTGATCAGGTGGAGGATGGAGGCATCTCCCAGCCAAGCTCTATGTCCTTTTAGAGATGCAAACTGGTGTTCTTACCAGATTTCTTCCTAGATATTCTTAGTCAGTGGCAATGGCAGTGAAGAGACATATGTAGGTGTTTTCCTAACAGTGCAAGAAGCAGATCTGGTGTCCCCTGATGGACAGAAATCTCCCCAGTTTTCAGCAGGCCTTTCACCACACAGCTCTGAAGACCAAAAGAGCAACCTCTCCAGTCAGAGCTGCAATCCTCAACTACAGCAGGTGAAAGGCAGCTCCTAAACACTTCCAAGGAGCTACAAACCCCACGCTAGCTCAACTTTGATTTTAGGATGTTGGGTTTTTTAATAGATGCACTCATCAACATTTACTCAGGGTTGGAAATTCTCTACGTGCTTGTTCAGTACTTTGGAAAACAGGCTTCTGATTCCCTTCAGCACAATTAATGTTAATATTCAGCTTTCAGAAAAACAGCAACAAAAAATAGCCCTGAGCTCTGCTTTACTTAACAGCATTTGTTATTATAACTACCTTCAAGGATCAGTTCCAAATTAGACATTCCTAGAAATTATTATTATTTTCTTCATTTTTTTTTCACAAACACTATTTTGTGGATTCTTATATATCATACATTCTGCTTGCCAATATACACTTTGTGTATGTTCCTGATATTGCTTTATTCAAAACTGACTTTCTGTGGCACAAATGATTGTGAAGATTGGTATTTTGTGCCAAACAGTAAGCTGCTGTAGAGTCAAGTATCAATAAAAATACCCTTAATGTTTCATATCAGGGCTTGCTGGTCATTCTTTTTTCAAAGTTTCAGCCTCCATAGTAGTATGTTGCTTTGAAGAAGATAGCTCTGTGTTTTAATAATGAATTATTATGGCAAAATAGAACAAAATCCATTATCTCTAACTCTGAGCTATTGGCTGCTCTCTGTTTTCTCTCAAGCATCTGGAAGTTCTTATGTGTGGGACAAAAGACCAAGTTTGAAACATCAATACCTTTTGGCAGAGTGAAGTTTTGAGCTTTGTTTCACCGGGTGCTAGGTATTAAGGTATTAAAAATAGGTATTAAAATAGGTATTAAAATGAACCATATTGGAAAAAAAATAGACAGCAATGCCTCAAGAGTTTCAGAATTGTGATTTTCCAAGAGAAAAAAACCAATGCAGTAACACTGCAGACTATTCTGGGGTAGAGCCAAGAGCCATTTTTAATAGGTCTAAATTGCACACACAACTTTTTTTGCAGTTTTAAAATATTAGATGAAAGAAAGGTGGTCGTTGTTAATCTGACAAAGATTTGTATCAGGTATAGCATCCTACTTCTATTCCCTGTGGAACTCGTGTTAATATGAAGTGTAATTTTGAAGCTACAGAACTTATGCAGCAGAGATAAAGGCCACAATACTACAAACTGCTGCAGAGCTACAGTACATCATCCTGATGGATCCTCACCACTTATATCTTCCTCTTTACTGGTTACTGTAAGCAAGGGCAGTTAGTTTGGCCTTACTGGAACTGGACAAGAGACCCATCTTTCATATTATAGATTAACCTGCCTTACAATTCCATGATAAATATGCTGCAATTTTTTAATACATTATTTATTATGGTTCTACTCATTGGGTTTACAAAGTTGTTATTGAATTTCTAGAGTCTTATCTTAAACTGTAGGTACATGTATATACCAGGAGAGGAAAAAATAAAACAAGAATAGTATATCTTATGTTTAAAAGTACAATCTTTATGGTTTTTGTTTACTCATACCTGAAAAAAATGGACTGAAGCAAACATTAAACTTCAAAAAATGGTATATTTTTATTAACTATGATTTTTTCATACCAAAATAATCTAGATTTAAAAACCTGTGAAATATTATGCATTTTTTAAAGGAAAATGAAAGCCTTGCATGGGTGGTTTATTCAAATCTGGTTTAGGTCTTAGGGAGCTCAGGAACTTTTTGCCTTCAGTGTCTCCACTGTGCAGAGTGAGCCCTTCACTGCCTGAGGCTGAGGTCATAAAATGCCATTTACACACCTAGCAGGAGAACAACCATTCTGGAACAAAAGCTTGTTTGAAAATTAGACAAAGATTTTTATTTTTATTTTTTTCCCCAGCATTTGGAATCCTAAACCCAAATCCTAAGCATTTGGATCCAGTTCTAAAGCCTGTTTTAGTTAAATTCTCCACTGATTTATCAAGTGAAACTGGCTACCATTTCATATCAGGAAGGCTCAGAGGAGGTAAAAGGAGGGAGTCACAAGTAATTTCAGTGATTTACAGAATCAAATCTCAGTTGGGCAGTTATATTCATCCCTGCCCACCCCCCAGCTCACCCAGTAATTTCAGTTTCTCAGCACACAGCATGTTTGCCTGTGTTTTGACCAGCACAATCCACCCCTCATTTCATTCCCATTTCCCAGTAAGAGGAAAGAGAGTCCACTCATCCTCTGACACTTGGCAAGAGCAGAATGCAGCTTTGGGGGAGTAGAAATTATGAAGGAGCTTTTCAGTTTGGATTCTCCAAAGAGCAAGTACTTGTGGTCTCACATCCCCAGAGCCTGCTTTTCAACCCAGCCTGCAAGCAGCAACCAAGGGCCAGTTGGTTAGCCTATTGTAAAATCTGCTTTTGAGAGTTTACAGGTAGGAATTCACCATGGGATGACATCAAAAACCCTTGAATAAAGCACTCTTAAAATGACAGTAGTGCAGAAGGAAATAATTTCAGATCTAATTTCAATGGAGAACTGCAGAAAGTGTTTCAAATCTGCTCAAAATCTGGCTTTTATAGTGTTGTCTCCAGGAAGGTGTCTGATAGAAAAGTTTCAGTGCCAAGCAAAAACAGAATTATTGTCCATTTAGAAGGAAGTAAATAGATCATTTCTCTCTGACCTCCAAAGAGGAAGAACTATTCTGTCCACACAAAGGGGAAATGTAATAAAAAGAATGATCCTCCTGGGATCCCTTCTGCCAATGAAAAGCCACTGAGCACACTACCAGCATAGATAATCAAGGTAGTTGCATGAAAAATGAGGAATTTCAAGGATTGCTGGGAATGGGACTCTGGCCAGTAAGAAAAAAAGGTTTACAGACTAGCTAGAGGCAGCGAGTATAATTTAATATATTTCTGGCAGAAAACAAATAAGAAAATACTCATCTGCAATTACAGGAGATGTCATCTCTTTTGAACTACAGTTTGCAGAATCTATTTGTAAATGCTGCTGCATTTTCTACTCATCTCCACCCCTATCCCAGCACAAAGCCTTTGCTCTAACATTAACAACACACACACTGAAAAGTTTAGGAAAGATTAATGCATTTTGAAGTAGGGAATATTTCACATTTCCACCACACTGGGCAATGGTTGCAAATTCATTCCGAAAGATATGGGTAAAAGAAGTATTTGGGATTTTGAGATCAATGGGTCTTTTTCACAGTTCCATGCAAGAGCTTATTTAGCTGGGAAATATTCTACTGATTTATCTTGGAAGAGCTTACCTAGACCCACAGAAATATTTTACTGGGTGAGCTAAGTCCATTAGTGTTTTCATCTACTGTGTGTTCCCTGGCCCATGCTAATTCATCCTGTGGAACCTGCCTCACTGTGCAAGCTGTGCTTTATCAAGCCATTATTCAGCATCAAAGTTTTCTCATGATTATAGCAAAAAAGATAAAACACGTAAACTCCAGCGTAAAGCACCAATATATTAAATTAATATCTCAAATTAAGAATATCATCAAACATTGTGTTGTATCCAAACGCTTCAGCTATGTAGGCCAGTTGCTATGGAGATGGCAAAGCTTCCAGAATGATTCTGTAGTAATGGCAACAACTTTAGAACCTAAATGCTTCCAATTAGGCTATAAAGCTGCATAAACAGGGAGAAAAATGGCAATTGCTATGCTTGATACAAGTTAGCTGGCTGATATATTCTAAGCAGGTGTTTCAAGAAAACAAGTATTAGCAGTTGCAGTGCATGTACCTACAGAATATTCTGTTTACAGGCCTCAGCCTTTGCAATGATTAGTACAGTCCATTTTACTTGGAAGGGAATTGAAGATGTTTAATACCCCTGATATCTGCTTTTTGCAATTTTCTCTGCTCCACAAAAGCACTTTTATCTTCAGCATTAAGAAGGAAAAGAGCTGTCAACAACCTGCTTACCTGCAATCCGAATTAAAAACATAGCTCAGGAGGCTTAAGATATCCCCCATGGCCCCTGGAAGCAGGTGTAATAACCTACCCAAACTGACCTGCTTAGGCCAAAAATTCACCTGGGCCTTTGAGAGGAAGAAATGACTGTGTTCTAGACCAAAAATTCACCTGGGCCTTTGAGAAGAAGAAATGACTGTGTTCTAGACCAAAAATTCACCTGGGCCTTTGAGAGGAAGAAATGACTGTGTTCTCTAGGGCTGCTGTCTTCCATGGATCAGAGCAAGCATTCTGACTGCCTGGTGATGATCTGAGGGAATTTCTGAGAGACTAAGATGGCATTTTTCTCTGCTCTGACCAGCTGAAGTTTGTCTATTCATCCCTACTCTGTATCTCTGTGAACCAAGTGACACATAAGCAACTTTTAAGACTAAGGCCACTGAATTTGCTAGACCTGAGGAACTTTGAAATGAGTGGGGAACCAATCCCCCCCATGTCCTTCTAATTTTCTGTCACCAGCAAAAGGCATAATATGAAGTACAAAAGGAATAGAAATTAAATTATCTCAATCTAGCACGTCCAGTTTGAATTTTTATTATGAAAATTACACTGATATTCAGTGGGACTTTATGACAGAGTCAGAACTTCTTCTCTATAACTTCTGTGAGGGCAAGGCAACCCACAGCTTCAGGGAAGAGTTGTAGCACACAGCTTTAGTGAAAGCAGTTAATATGGAGATCTGAGGTACGTTTGTTTTAGACAGCACAGTTACAGCAAGCAACCTCAGAAATAAAACACAAAACCATCTTCTGGCACCAGAGAAAGGCGAATGAGAAGGAAACATTTCCAACAGAAGTTAATGTCAGCGTTAACTGAAATAACCTGTGCATTTTAGCAGATGCATATGTGTAGTCCGTGGGGATTTTGCCAGCTACATGTGTTGGGTTTTTTTCCCCTGCATCTGTCAGATAAATCAGAGAGCCAAAGGAAAATCCAGTACTCGGGAACATTATGTTTTATAATATTATGTCACACCCCCTGGAGGGTTGCAGGTTCATAATTAAATGAATAAATTACAAGGAAGCAGTTTGAGATCCTGAAAGTTCCACCTGTCCTTTAGGACAAGCATGTCAGGATAAATTCTATTTAATTACACTGAGCACAGGTTAAAAAAAAAAATACTAAAAAAAAAATTTAAAAAAACATTATCTTTCTGTCTGGGGCTCCATGTAAGGAAAAGCAAATTCACCTCATTCACTGCTGCATTACTTCACAGACATGACACTGAAATGGATTTCAGCTAGCAGAAAACCTGAGCAACAGTGTTTAACTAGGACCACATCTATGTTTAAAAACACTGTATATGGACAAAACTAGCTAAAGGTAAATATTAAGGTAAAGCCAAACAATTGCTCAGGGCTTTTTCTCTTGTCTGTGTTTTCTCCTACAGAAAAACCTCTCAGCATTTCCCCATAAGCACTATTAGTGTAGCAGGGGAATGGACACAACAACCAATCTGTTTCCACGTGTTAAAGTTCTCCTAAGTAGACAGCACCTATAATTTTCTTCTTTTTGTTTTACAGTAGTCATCCAAAAGCAATGCAAAGCAAAGATCTGGTGGACCTTGTTTTGATTTATCCCGAGGCTCACAACGGAGTTACTTCATTGATTTAACTGAATTTCTTGCCAATAAACATCTGTGTTTAGGAAAAAGTGTTAGCTTTTCCAAATGTGGACTTTGTTAAAGGCTTTATCTCAAGGATGTATGAAGCTGCTCCATGCATCTTTCAAAAACAGTGCTCCAGCTGCTGGTGTCTGGGCACAGACAGATCCAGGACACCTACTCTAATAGAAACTCTCCATATTTTCACAAAATATGAAACTCCTCCAGCCAGGTGTGTCATTCTGTACAAGAAAAAGATGCTATGGCATTTTCTGCACCATCTCTGAACAGTGTCACACATACCTGTGCAGTGCCAAAGACCAGAATCACTGGAAAATCAGCTCCCAACAAACAGCCCGACCTGTGTAGGAACCTGCCTTCCACACCACCTGCAGGGATTTAAGGAAGGGATCTTCCAGGCAGCTGATATTTGGGTTTAATCATTTCCCACTGAAATCAGGAGTGAGATACCAACTGACTTCAGTGGAAGCCAGTTAAAGCCATCAGATTGTTCTGTGTGTCCTACCTGAATAATAAACAATAATTAAATAATAATAATAATTTTTAAAAGTACTTTGGGGAAAGTAATGGAAAAAAAAATAATAGTTTTTGTGCAACCACTGCTTACAGGAATGGGAGTGTTTCTACTGAGGGTAAAAGAAAACAATTTGAATGCTGCATAACTATGCTTTCAGCCTGCCCAGCTTGATTGCAGAGCCATCTTCTGGTTGCAAGTAACATTTCCATGCTGAAAGTAAATATGTGTGCGAGGAGTCTACTTCAGCTTTGCATTTTGAAGTGTTTCAGTTCCCTGTTTTAGCCCCTTCAGAAAAAGGACACAGGGTGGACTCTCCTTTGCCCTGAATCCAAATAGCCCAGTGACATATTTCGAATTGAAACAAAGCTCCCTGCTGCTCTCAAGGCCCATTGGTGATAAGAAACACACATATCAACCATGGACCCTGAGAAGTGGTGAAACCAGAATGAGAAGAGTCTGTAGAAAGAGGATGGCAAAAGTTCTGTACAGATCCTATCAACTGTCTCTTTCCACCTGATGTTTTGACTTTTAATAACATTACTTTCTGAAACACAGGACTACCTCACTGATTTTCCTTTCCTTGATTTCTGAGCATTTTCTGGTTTTGATTGCTGTAAGTTTTAGCTAATATAGCATTAAGTTCTGAACTGATTACAGTGTTAGAGGTGTCTGCCAAATGATTATAGCCCAGATGGAAAACTAATCATGCAGCATCTCAAGTAGAGCATGAGTCTTAGAATGTCACTCTAGTTTGCAGTAAGTTTTTCTTATAGTGGTGTGATTAGAGATGGCCAATCTGATGCCAGTATAGGCCTCACATATTCCAGAAAGGACAAGGACTGGAAAAGCACAAAATTGCCAATTTCTCTATGGGATTGTTACAGAGATGGGAGGGAAAACAGGAAAAAAAAAAATGTTATAGCAATAAACCCTCTTTGTTTTCCATTTTGGAATGAAAAGAGGCTTCTACATTTTTGGAGCTGAGACAGCAGGGGATGATCCCCTTCCCAGAACATCAGAGCTGCAGTGGCCGTGGCTCAGTAGCTCAGAGGAAGAAATGAGCCCCTCCCACGATGACAGTTTGAGCTGTGCCTTCCACATTCCAGGTAACTGCTCTAATCACAGACCACCTCATTTCTCTTGGAGCTGTTCCAGGCTCTATAAGCAATTTCACTCCCATCAGAGCAATGATGTGAACCTCAATCTGCCACCTACATGCCAGGTAAGTTTCCTAACCACAGGGCCCCCAGATCCTTCCTCCTTTATAAGAATGCAGAATGATTGATAGAAAAAAGGTGCAGTAGAAGTCCAAGAACAAGCCTGACTCTTTAGCCTCTGGACAGCAGATCAGAGCTTTTCTCTATGTACATGCCAAATAAACACACACAGCCCTTCCCATGGGAGCCTCTTTCCCACAAGTAGAAGTTGAAATTTTAAATAGCAATCAAAGGCCTTCATTAGTAAAATTAGCACTTGATCACAAACTTCTTTTGGTCGGTACACTGGCAAGAAAACACTGACCCCTGCAATCTGAGACTGATAGAAGATGAGGTGGGGTGAATATTGAAAGGCAGCCCCTCTGCTCAGGGCTCTTCAGCTTGTGTGGCTGATCTGGAGGCAGTTCAGAGCAGAGTCCAGTGCTGCTTCCTTAGAAACTCTGCAGCCATCAGGGAATTCAAGTTAGTAAAATCTGAATTTTATGAAAGGCTTAAATCTTCAGTTCCACAGAACCTAAGCCAGGTACTCTTGAAATCAATGGCAGAACTCTCTCCAGTGTAGCAAGGCTGGATTCTAACAGTCACAGAACACACATTTGTTGCATTGGAAGTGATGTTTTTATTTTATTGTACAGAGACAAGCATTAAATGGATAGAATCTTGTATGTGTGTATATACACACAGTGTGTATGTCTGGAAGTTGATTCAATCACATACCTGTTTCTATCTGTAGGTGTCTGTGCACATGGATGTGTATTATTTATGCTTGAACCCCCCCCTACAAACAGATGCAGGGTTTATAAAGGCCCTGCTTTTGGTTACAGAAATGGGTTTTTCTGAGTTCTAGTAGCACAAAAGTCAGAGAAAGTTCAAGTGAAATGAGTGAGGAAATGTTGAAGTGCTGGATGAAAGCTTTTCATTCTTCTCCTGCCATACCCAGTGGCTACTACATTAGTAAAAACCACTTCAAAGTAACATTTTGGATGCTCAGCTCTTGCTCCTCTGTGACTATTTTATAGGGATTGTTATCAGTAGTGTTTTAGTTTCTTATCTTTTTCAGTTAGCTTTCCTAACACTTCAAGTGGGAAATACCATAACAAGGAAGAAAAAGAAAAAAGAAGAGAGATATGCTCAAATGACAATAACACATGTGCAGAAACATTCTACACTTGCATATGAAAATGGTAGAGAGAAATTCAATCAAAAGCAGCTTGATAATTACAAAATTGATAGCTTTGTTTAGCTCCTGTCCTATATACAAGCAGTATTTTCACACATTTCTATTTATTAAGTAGTGTCTTTCTTCATAAGCAGACTATTTGTTGCAAATAAAATAATACATATTTATAATATTTATGTTATGCTAGCTTGAGTATTAATTTCAGTTTCTTTTTGTCATCAGAGGTTGTTCCTCTGATTTACAAAACACCACATCTTCCAGGAAATGGTACCAAAAATTATAGGAAGTTCTAGTGGCACAGGAGAGAGCATTGCATGACTTTTCCTCTGATGTGATTTGTCAGCCTCTCTGCATATGTGCCTTACACTTTCTCCTGCCCTTTCAGAGGAAGATGTTGGACAAACACCAGCAAAAGCTCTTGTCCCTCAACCCAACACCTCAAACCATCTGTCTAAAATCCTACCTGTTCAGCAACACGTTTCAAAACCCATGGCCAATTACAGTGCAGATCTAGAGAAATCAAAAGAAAAAGGAAATCAATGTTAATTCAAGATGAAATAAAAAGCTCTTAAAGTTACCCTCACTTGGGAAAACCTACCTAAAAAAAAAATACTGTAATTTTGTATATATACTTCAGTATTGTATCTAATTGGACTTTAAACCCACATTTCAACTGAAGCTTATGCCTTGTGTCAATACAGCCAGACTCAAATATATGTTTAAGCACTTTCTTGAAATAGGATTTATGCCACAAATTATGCCTTAGATTAATAAATTGAAACGAATTTCTAATGCATGACTATTTATGTTGTCTATTTTCCTGCTCCATTTAATCAGGCTGGAAGGAAAGCCATTCTGGTAATTTCATCTTCTGTTGTAGATGGATGGGAATTAGAACAGAGGGAAGAGAGGCTGTAAGCAGCTACATGCTGGGAAAATCAGGATTTGGATCCAGAAGCAATTTATTTGTATCTTTGAGACCTCTCTCCCCTCCTGTACTGTCTGTGTGGATTCCAGAAGATACAAAATCATCAAATTCTACTGGCCACTTTTGGATGCCACTGGCCTTATTCCCTTGTTTCTAGCTTTACAACACTGCACCCCTTAAAAGATGCTGGTTTCTCTTTCCCTGCTTCCTGAACTGCATTTCTGCCCAGAGATTTCTACCATAACACCAGTGGATACTTCCTTCTGCTTTGATTTTAACCAGGTCAGTTTTTTACACTGGGCTGTTAATGCAAGGGAACAAAAGGAAATTACACTGCACACATGACCACCTTGAAATTCAAGACTGGGAGTAAATAAAGCATTCCAATAAAACCTTCTTCCTTGAACAATAATGGATTAAGGGCAGAGGGTAAATTCCATCAATCTAATTAGAAGTATTAGGTGATCTTCCTCATTAATCAGCTCTTTAGTGATTTTCTATGAAAACAGTATTGAATTCTTGGATAAAAGTTGTCTTTTTTCTTCAGATTTCTCACACCTGCCTTCACAGTGAGCAAGATGAATCATCTGCCCACATGCCTGCACACCCAAGCATCTGCACATACATCTATCTACTGTTTCACAGCTGGCTAAGATAGAACAGGCACAAGGAGATGGATCCTGGTCCTGGCCATGGCACAGAAGCCACGGTGTGACACCAAGCACCTGCCATTTGCCAAACACAGCCAGAGGGTTCCAAATCTGGAATGGGTTCCCAAAGACAAGCCAGGTTGGAACTCCTTTCTGAATCAGAGGAGATTGGCCATGAGCTGTGATGATCTCAAAGACTCATCTCCATCTGGGTTTGACTGCAGATGCTTCCCCAGGCTGCAGCCCAGAGAGCCTCAGGCACAGGTCAGGCACAAACAAATTGGCTTTTTCACTTTTAGAAAGAAGCAAATTCTCTACTGGTTTCTGAAGAAGCTTTAGCACTAGTTCTTCTCTACAGCTGCCATATTTTGAAAGCTTACTTCAATTATCTTTTTAGATGCAAACTGTATATTCCCACTTAAGCCACAGCCTTTAGTCAAATGGATACTGGCACAGAGCAGTTCAAATGCTTGTGCATGTGGCCAAATGCCACGGCAGGTCCCATTCCAGGATCTGCAACTGCCTTTTCACTTTTTCCCTTGGATCTGCAACTGCCTTTTCACTTTTTTTCTCTCTCTCATGGCTCCCATACAATTGAATTCTCCTGACCCAACTCCTAGAGTATTAAGAGTCCCAACAGCAATGAACATTTTCTCCTCCCTTTCTTCCCAAGGCTCACTCCCAGGTTACCTCATTAGCACAGGCTCATCTTTTTATTGTTAAGAACTGGAAGAATAGATTTGTATCCACAAAATACAACGTTAACACACCACTGGGATCCAGAAAGATAAACCTCAAACAGAAGAGGAGTGGCTTCTCTGTGCTGTTCTCTACCTGGGATTTTAAGCTAATAGAGAATCTTCACTTCACTTTCCCGGCCCAGCAGGTTTGTGTCAATACAGAACTGAGGCAAAAGGGTTCAGGAATGGCTGCTGAACACAGTGTCATCTGTTGGATATCAAAATGAACAGAAATTTGTGGAAACACCATCAACAACTTATAGAAATGCAGATTTTTGCCTTTAATAAAAGAAGTGCATACAATAGCTTTAATTTGCATTTCGCTTGAGCCAAATTCATTTATGCTAACAGCCCAGAGAATTGCTTTCATTTAAATCTTGCTGCAGAAAAAGCACATTCATTTTTTTTTCCCCCAAAAGAAGCTTTTTTCACCCCTAACAAGCCAGTAAATTTAGAAAAAAACCTGCAGCTTGTCAGTTTGACATTGTTTAATTTGCAACAAACTGTAAACAGAGTATAGAAAATGGAAACTCTAATAGAGACAGGCAGAGACAAACTGTATTTTTTGTCACCAGAAAAAAAATGTGTGGCAGGAAATGAATCACATATATTCACATTTGTCCCTGTGCCATAATGTTAAGTTTAATTACTTATGTGTGAAACATCCTATTAGAAGGTATGCACCTAAAAATAAATAAGTGTTAGTTTAGTTAATTGCAGTCTAAATTCTAGTCAATGAGTGAGTATTCTGTACCCATTCATACATGCTTCCAATTTGCATCCTTCAGGAAGCATATACACTCTCATTTGCTTAAATGTCAAATGACAGGATTATCCTGATAAATACCATTTACAAATCAAGAAATATGCAGAAACCCCCCAAGTGCAGCTCAACCATTTCTTGAGCTGGAATGTCTAAGGCAATATGTAGGAGGAAAGCATCATCTAGGTTAAATTGCCACTGAGGGGCTGGTCCTAAATTTTATGCTAATGCACTTATGCATCTTAGTGTTTCTTATTCCCTGTAACATTCATTCTAGCACCCAGTCCTTCCAATTACTCCGTATCAAATGATTTGTTAAGCAAAGCTAGCCACGAGGGAAAGTGTATCCCCATATTCCCTTAGGCAAGCAGTTTGCTGGGTGAGGAGCACTCCTATTTATCCTAAAGTCTTTCAGTATTTCCATGTGTTTTAAACATTAGCTTTCCTTGCTCGAGGTTGCTTTGTCAAGCATATAATATGCATGAGAATGATGTGACTACAATACTTGAGGACGCTGAAAGAACGTTGGAGTAAATTTCAGCCTAGCAAAATGATTTCAGGAACACAGCTACTGATCAGGAATACAAATAAACTGGAACAGATCCCCCCCAAGCACCTGGATGCAGAACTGTACATTTAAATGTTTAATTTTTCATATGCAAAACTGTAAGAATCAAGATCCCCAGCTACAGTTATTTGTAAGATAAAATCAGAAAATGGATCTTTGGTGATTTCCTCTCATCTCAGGAAGATCTCTGAGTGGCATAGGAAGCCTGAGAAGTGTTTACAGATCTGAGGCAGACAAATGGGAAAGCAGGACATTCAGCTAGGTAATGATGTCATCTCTGCTGGCACCTCCTTCAGAACCTTACAAAGCCACTGGCATGTACCACAGACCTGCAACCAAGGTCCTTATTGTGCATCCTCCTTGGAGACATGGCATAGGAAGATGGGACAATGAGTGAGCATCTGATGTGCTGGTTCAAATATTTGCAACAGCTGAGCTTTTTGCTTTTGCTTCCCCTCCATTTAACTTCACTAAGTGGGTGTTGTGACACTGAGCTGCTAACATGCAATTTCAGTTGCATGGGCTAGTTGTAAACTGTCCTGTCATTTATATTTTTCTTTCCCACTCAACCACTGTGCCTTACACTGGGGCTAAATTTCACCTGGCAACGTTTCCACTGTTGAAAATAAACCATTTATGGGAAATAAAAATGTAGTCAATTTGGAGAGCATAACAAGAACCCTTGCATGAATCATTGTTGTCCTAATTCTTCAAGTAAATTAGTAAGTTTAAGCAAGCTGAATCAGGCAATGACTCAACACATAGTTAAGCTTGGCTTAAGTGTTGATGGTTCCTGATTTCAAATTGGAGCCATTAAGAATAAATAAAATCAAAAGTAATAGTCAAGAGAAGAAAGTACTGAGGTAAAGCAAGGAGAGAAATTATTAGTAATGTACTGAAAACTGAAGAAAAAGGTTTCCTGAATGAAAACACTGAATGTTAAGAAAAAAAAAAAAAAAAAAAGAAGGAAAAAGAAATTAAAAGCACTTTGGTGAGGCGGGTCACAAAGAATCAAGCTCAAAAACTGGATAAATTGCAGAGTAGAATCAAAATCAAATCATACTTTTGTAATTACAGTCAGTTTTTATATAATCCGACCAATTACCTCAAATGTGCTTCAAGAATACTTGACTTCAGTGAATGATGTTCTAGAACACTTTTATAATTCTCAAATTCAGGTGTGCAGTGATTGCATTTCAGACAACCACTGCCATTTCCAGAGTAGTGGAGAGGGGAAAACCCCCCAGATCTAAACCATCTGCTGAGCCTGAAGATGCCTGGAGGTTGGGTGTGTTTCCCCATGCTCTGCTCGTGTTCCCTGCTCCAGGCTGAGCTGGCCAACCCAAGGGTGCCTCCTCCACTGGTAAAAATCATTGTGAAGAGAGCTGGAAGGAAGGAAGGTCCACCTTGGTTTCCCTTGGGAACATCATCTAAGCTGTACTGCACCACACATCTGTCTCTGCCCCTGATCCTGAACTGGGCTGCAGCACCAGAGCTGGGACTTCCAAAGATCTTCAGGCGTTTGTTTTGCAAAAAGAGAGGAAAAATAAATGTAAAAAAAAGCCCAAACTCCTACAGATTGACACCAGGAAGAGTTAATTATGGTACCTGAACCTGAGAACAAAGTGCCAGGGCTCCTGGAACTTCTCCCAGCAGTTTCACATGGATGTGCCATGGATAGTTGAATGCTCAGCCTGTGTGTTCCATTTTTCCTTCAAATGATTTAGCTTTCTCTTTCTGGGATAAAACATTCAATCAATTTTTCTGACGTAGTTTAATTTAGGTCAGAAACATCTTTCTGGCACCTTATTCTAATCTCAAAATGTCAATGCTCAGTTTTTTCAGCTGAGCATCACCCTTCCTTAGGTGAAGTTGTTAACAACACCATCCCTAACAATTAGGGGATTTCTTTTTCTGTTGCTCTGACAAGGAAATCGAACTTGAGGTACTAAGATGGATGTTAACTTCTAGTAATTATGTTGACCATTTAATTCACACAAATCTAATTGCTTTCTCTAGGTCACTTTTGGAATGCTCTGTGCTAGGTCCTGGTTTCAGAATGACATGTTCTGAATTTACACCATTCTGTGCCTGCACTTGAAATGTCTATGAAACCATTTGTCAGCCTCCCAGAACTGACATGATTGAGTGGGAAGGAGAAATTAATTTTCCCCCCAGAAGATGATCATTATTCATTAATAATTCCACATTGGGTCAGTCAAAAATCTTTTTTTAATTCTTGTATTCACTGAATGAAGCAAAAATGTCAGTTTTGGAAGTGTTGCAATGAAAGTCTACTTCTGTGTGAATCTTTCTCCCCCTGAAATGAAAACAATATAATGTAGGTCAAACTTGGTGTTACAAGGAGACCACCTTTATTTTTTCTTGTTTGTTTGCTTCTTTGAAAATAAATAAATAAATAAAAAGATATAAAAGGAAATATTATTTCTGGTAGATCTGAATATTTTTCAGGGAATATATATGCTTCACTTCCACTAATTCACCTATTGTTACCTGGCACAGACTGTGGTGACAAGAACTGCAATAGAGTCTTTGGAATTTAAATGGTAATATTCTGCCAGTCTGACCCAGAGCAGTCCTAGCTCTCTGGAGAAAAGGTAAAACAACTCCCAGTTGATCTTACAAGCCTGCAGCAATGGAAAAAAAAAAAGTCTTCCTGAATCAGAGGATGTTCTAGAGTGCCTGAAGCACACTGGGAGGCACAAACCCACTAAAACAATAGTGGTTAGAAACAGAACGCTTGAAGCTGTGGGAGGAGGCCAGGGAGAACTGCCTTGTTCCCAAGCCCTGGAATGTGCTGTGTGCTCCAGCAGCCCCACTTCCCAGGCCCTGGGGAAGGACCAGTGAGCCAGAGAGTGAGGAGCAGGGTCAGCCCTGCTGGAGAGCCTGGGAGAGACCACTCTGCAAGGTGGAGGAGGGTTCAGTGCTAACAGGGAAGAGTTTCTCTCCAGCATGGTGCACATCGGCATATCCTTTCCTAGTCACTGCAACAGAAGGCACTTCTTTTTCCTCCTGCCAGCAGAGGGAACGAGTCTTTTCTTTCCCCCCTCTCTTCAGGGCAGTGAGAGCAGCCCTCTCAGAGCACGGCTGAGATGACACACAAGCTGTATGTGTGCCAGCTGTAGCAAGGGTGAAGAGCAACCCAAAGGCATCCCCTGCCTTACCTCTGTCATCTCTGGGGGTCGCAGGGCGGGGATGAGACCAGAAATGATCCAAAGGGCCCCCACTGGGAAGTGCTGCAGTCAGCAAGTGCCTCAGGCTTGGGTCAAAGCTGCATCCCTCAGCCATGGCCAGCTGACTGCTCTGCAGTTCTTCTCACCTGCACACTGCAGCACTGGGAGCCTTTTATTTATACATTCAGTTGCCTTGAAACAGCAAGAGCAACACCAACATTTTACTGATGACACCAATAAAAATAGCATCAACCCCCCAAAAGAAAACATTAACCAGGAGCAGTGTTACCAGGTAATATTCCAGCTAGTGCACAGCCCTTCCTTAATGGGGGGAAAAGTGAAAGGTTTGCTTTGAAAAGCCTTTCTATCCTGCTAAAATATCAATACCACATGCTAGGGCTGGCACTCTCCAAGAAATAAATATTGATCTCCCTCTTTCCTTGTGTACAAATGGCAGACAATGGCTTTCCAAACTCCTGAGTCTTTTCATTAATTTAAGGTTGACAGATTCTGTTAGTATTGAATTTTTATTGTTTCATTGTTCTCCTGACTTTTGTCTCCCCCTCTCCCCTCTTCTTCCTCTTAAAACACTTTAGGGAGGGTGGTGTGGTTTTTATTTTGCTTCTTTATGTGGAAGACAAGGGAGCAAAGGAGTCATTGAAATTAATGTAGCACTCCCTGTGCTGCAGTTCTCTGTCAGCTCTGATTCATCTAATTTTAGTATTACTATCAGGAACACTGTAACAATTTCTTGGGAACACAAGGTGCTAGTGATCATAAAACATTCTTCTTTTTAAAAAGAATATTTTTCTGCATATCATGCTAGAAGACATATGTTTGCTGCATAATAGAGAGCTGTGGACATTATATTCCACTCAGTTCACCTGCTATAAATACCAAGCTGAGCTCCTGTCCAGCAGAATCTGTAATTTCTCCAATTATCCAAAAAGTGCAAAGCTCAGAATTGAAACAGAAAATCAGGTAGGTACTTGTGTTTCCAATGATCCAATTGCTAAGCAGAACCTGGAGCAAAATGCAAAGGATAGCAGCAGAGTTTTGTTTGGGGTTTTCTTGCTGGAACATCCACTATTCCTCAGTATTAGATACATGTCAGGAAAAGCTTGCAAAATTGTTATTCATTGTCCTGAAGGTCATCCAGACACGTTAAGTTCATTTCATTTTCTTGACAAGAGATCCAGGCTTGTTATGTACTCTATGAAACATGACAGCAAGTGACTGCTCCTCCAATCCATTTCCAGCAAATAGGATTTCACCTCTGCAGAATGGGGAGAGAGAGGATGCAGCTAAACCCCATCCAGCTCTGCCTGGGCTGACTCATGGCAGACAGTAGAATGAGATCCTTGGAAATAAACTTGGGAATGTCCCATCTGCAGACTGCAGGGTAACACAGGCAGTGCATGGGCTTTGAACATCTCCTCTCCCACTTGAGTTAGTGCTGTCACCAGGGTGAAGCAGGTCCTTTCAGAACAGGGAATCTGCAGAAGTACCACGGTGAGATTTGGGCAGCTTGCAGCAATTAAATGGGGAGATAAACATAGTTTCAAAAATATCTTTTTATAATATTCTAATTATAAGCATAATTGTATCAGTCTAGTCATGCTGTTGGGATGCCAAGTGACAGAAAATTTGTTCTCTGGTGTTCCTGAAGAGACTTGTGCTTGTAACCTCTCCAGAGTCAATGAGCCTCTCATTGTTTATTACTTAATCTGCTAGATTTGCCTGGTTCCATGCTGATGAGATTGCAGCACACTGGGTGTCTTGCCTGAAACACAGACAGATGAATTTCCTAGCTGCTGGACACTTCCAATTCAGTACTGGTATTTTGCAATGAAAGAAATTCAGAACATTTTTCATTATTAAACCAAAAAGGTGAGATTGGACATTGAAGTCATGGTGGTGTTCAGCTTCAGGGGACTGGAGATGTGAATCCCTCCTCTTCACTGATGGCCTTAAAGGAAAAATCAGATGGCACCAAGACATAAAGTTTATAGGCAAACCCATTATCTTGTACCAAGTTCTAAATTTTTCTGATTAAAAGTTATGGGATTTGAGGAAAGTATTATTCTATAGCCTGATTGTTAAATGTGGAAAAAAAAAACACTTTTCTGGGAACAAAATACACCCTTTGATAAGAAAAAAATGCAAAATCAGCATCTATGGCTTTTCATTTTTACATTTTTGGTGAAATTAATTGTCTTTTTATTCCTTGCATTTCCTTCCTTACTTTTCTTTCTTGGTTTGAAATCCTAGGACATTAATGTAGTTTTTGTAAAAGTTACTTCTTGTAAGTTACTCACTGGAATTTTGTGAGGGGCTTCACTGGAATGTTCTCACGTGATAGAAATACAGGAGAAATGATGTTAACAACTTCTGAAAACCTGCATGAATTATTGCCACCATTTTTTGTTGGCAAAGTCTGGGAGAGCTGCCAAGGAAACTCTCTGACAAAAGTTCCTAAGCATTACAGTTACAAAAGGAGTAAATATGTAAATATTAGTGCCAGTAATAAATCTTACAAAGAACACATTTCTAGTGAAGGAAAAGGGGTTTGTTGCAACTTTGGGTTTGTTCCAGCATCTCTGTGATCACCAAAGCCTGCTAAATGTACTGGAACAGCTTATGAAGACATGCATGGCTCTCCTAAGAACTGCTGAACCAAACTAACACCATTTCTGGCTGTCACCAACCTGGCCAAAATCCAACCTTTGGCATCCCCAAAGAGAGAGGGACAAACAAAACTCTGCTAAACTTAGGAGCAACGAACACCTTGGAGCTGAGAAAAGCAGCCACACTTCCAACCAAACCAGATTCTAATGAGATTGGCTCCTAAACACTTGTCATCTGAATGATCCTGGAAGAAGAACTGTGCTAAATGCAAATAAGGCTTGAAACTGGATAAGGAGAGGTCTGAAAGAGCCAGGTTGCAGCCAGGTCTTTGTTTTCATTCCATTTTCAATGTTTAAATTCAGATTTTCAGTTAGTAGCCTCACTCCCTAGTACTCAGTTAGAATTTTCCTTTAAGAAGATGTTCTGGCTGATGGTTTGTAGACATCAGCAGATGTATAACAATTTACACCAGCTAAGGATCTGCTCCTTTAACTTTCAAAAGCATAGATTGCAGAAACCTGATTTACCCCTCTTGATCATAGCCAGAAACATCTGAGTGATGAAGCTGGAGGTTCCCAGGAGTATTCCTGCCTCAGAAGGGAACTGGGATTACAACTGCAATGTGGGTAATATCTCCAGTATCACTTGGCAATTTCTGACAACTTCCAGTGCATTACCACACTCTGCTGCCATTTGGTGCTTGCGTGTCATAAATTACACTGACACACCATTAACATAGGTAAGTAGAGTAAATAATTGATCTCTCCAGAGAAACATTAGAAGCCTCTGTAATAACAGAGATCTGCAGCACATGGGAGCAAATCACTAGCAGGAAAATACACGCCTCCATTGTTTGTCTTTTGTTATCTACAGCTAAGTCAAAATTACTCTCCTTTCAGTGTCTTACTTATGGGCTGCTACTCAGGATATGATGGGCCTTTCATGTGTAAAATGGGAAAACTTAGCTTATCAAAATAAATTTACAAGATACCCTTCAAATACAGTGTGAGGGTTTTTTTTGAAGGAAAAAAATGAATAATAATAATTAGTCTATGGTAATAGAATGTGCTTGTTTTGTTGGGTTTTTTTACCTCAGGGAAAGATGGAATGAAGAACTCCTCAGCATAGATCCAGGTGTAAAGCAGTGTCACTGTGCTACCCTGATGTGGCCTTAGCTCCTCCAAGGCTGCATGCAAAGCTCAAGCAAGGTGCTTGGGTCAAACACTTCAGAGCTTTTTGATGTTTATTTGAGCCATAGTAATTACAGTGGTTCTTTGCTCTCTGTTTAAAACATTGGAATGGAAGGATAAGGGTGTTGGGTTAATAAAAGCTGTGGATTTCTGTGTCTTATTCCACTTATTCTTCCTTGCTCTGTGGATAACACATTCTCCTTCCAAAGAAAGAGGCACAGTGACAGCTCTTTTCTGGCATCTTATGTGATCACCCTGAGAGGGAAGAAGACCAAAAAACCTCAGGAGCTTCTGTGTGGAATTCAAAGCCAAAATTACATCCAGGCTAACCAAGCATTTTTGAAGTCCTGTCCCCTCAGTGCTGTGTTTTTGGAATAAACAGCAAGCTATGAGATCATAAAAAGGGAGCCAGCCCCTTGACCACTGTAAATTCAGACAATTCCATTGATTTCCTATCAGACTGTGCAAGTTTACACCAAAGATTGATCCCCATATGCTTTGCTTTCATTTTAGCTGCCCAACTCTTAAATATTGCTAATTAACAAAGAATCCGTGTGTATCTATCACTAGGTAACAGAGCAAAAACTCTTCAGCATTTCAAAAAAAGTTATTTTTTTTCTACCCAGCAGACAAGTGCTGCAGAAACACAGAGTTTCCCCTGCTTGTTTCAATTTTACACTTCCACTGTGAAACAAAAATGCTGCATTTCTAGAAGACCCATTTAGCACCATCAGTAAGTCTGTTGCACAGTTCTTCACCAAAAATTCAGGAAATGTTCTTGGTTTGGTACCAACCCCCTTGCCCAAGTGTTCTTCCCTAAGCTGTTTCACAGGGATTGGTTTGGGTTTTTTTTTTCTATTCACATTTGGGTCCATGTTTGTGCTCAATAAGGGATATCTCAATACGTAAGCTCTTGAACAACTGCAAATTATGCAAGAAAATTGGAGTCCTGATTCCTGCAGCTTGCAAGCACAGTTGTTCTATTTTCTGCAGTGTTGTTTTTGTTCAATACACTGCTTTCTTACAATGGCTGGTAGCTGTTTCTAAATGATACAGTCAACGAGTAGCCAACATTGCTTTGTACCTGATTATGGTAAGCACTGAAATTCCAAAGAAAATGTTGCTACAGTGTAAGAAAATTTTTTTTTCTAACTTACTGATCATCTCCTTTGTTCCAGCACATGGAAAAAAAATAGCATTGATGATCTAAAATGCATTCACCTTTTAGGAAACCTAATTTGGCCGTGACTTGCTCTGTAAGGAACACATCATTGCTTCATTTGTGGCCAGAACTGCCTGAAATAATGGATCAATACACCTCAGATTTTCAAACTCAGAGAGCTCGCTCAATTCCTGAGAAAGGGGCTATTGCAAAGCAGCTAAAATTTGCCAAAGAGAAACAAACAGGTACAGAAATGAGTCCTGTGTGAGGTACAGCAAACCAAGGAAAGGCTGAAGCAGCAGGTTGTCTGACTACTCAGAAAGGAGTGGCTGGAGATGAGAACTGAGGCAGAAGTTGTTTCCCAGCAGAGGGGTGGGCACTGGCACAGGGTGCCCAGGGAGGGGGTGGAGGCCCCATCCCTGCAGACATCCCAGGTGGGGTTGAGGAGGCTCTGAGCACCCTGCTCTAGCTGAGATGTCCCTGCTCTCAGCAGGGGTTGGGCTGGGTGAGCTCTGCAGCTCCCTTCCCACCCTATAAGAATGCTAGGCACAAACAGATCACATTCTGGAGATTCTGAGAGGTTTTACAGAATTATGACAGGACATTATTCTTCATCAGATGAGGGGTATTTATGCAGCAAGCAACGTAAATTGCTATCCAACAGTTTGAGGTAAAGAAAATTAAAAGAGTTGCCACTGGAAGCTCAAAATACAGTTTACATTTGGAGTTTTCTTAAAAATACTCTGGTGGCATATGCTGCTTAAAGAAGAGAAAATATTTGAAGAACTGGGTTATTAAACCAGCTCATAGACTGGGCACAAGTGTTGAAAGGTAGCCATGTGTTCAGAGAGCTGAGGTATGAATCATTTCAGGGCTAGTAAGTTGTCCCAGATATTCATAAGCCATCTGTTAAGTAAAAGAGCACTAGGTGTATGCAGTGCTAATAATTCTTACATTTAGTAATGATACTCAGCATGACACATCATTGGGAACAGCCAAAAAAGTACTTTTGGACACCCACAAAACCATCACGTGAGGTTTCAAATATAGTAGGTGAGTGTGTGTTTGAGTGGGCAGTGAGAAGGGAGAGGAGCTTTGCCCATAGAGAACATGCCTAGTTGATTTTCTCACTAATTCCAAATACTCATTTTTTCAGTAAGAGCTGGTCAAAAGGTTCTCAGAATTAAAAGTTTAAGAGAAAAGCAGAATGTATAGAATGTTAATATTTTGACAGGCTCAGTGTGTTTTGACTCCAGACTAAAGCACTGTGATGATTTCTCATCTAGTATATTACACTAGAAATTCTAGTGGACAAATTCCAGACCAGCAAGCCTCAGCTTTCACTGGGCCATAGCAACAGGACTCAGCAAATAATGTCCTGATGGCAAGATTCTCTCCTCCTGCCTTGACCCCAGAAGAGTGTCATCTTCACTGCTTCATTCCCTGAAACACCTCAGATGCTGAGCCTGTTGTGCCTGGGCCACAGCAGCAGCCTGCTCCCTTGGCTCTCCACTGTTAAGAACTCCTGCAGTTCACTTATTCAAGCTGTTAGTGCAATTAAGACAGAAATTGTAGTGTTAAATTTAATACCTTGGGGCTTCAAATATACCACTTAGGGTCATCATGTGAGTGGAAGTTTAGGATGCTGTAAGCTGTAATTTCTAAAAGGCAAAAGGCCAGGCACTGTTTTAGGAAGGAATAACTCTGAGTCCAGGGCCAAGTCAATATTTGGTAGGCATGTCATGACTTGGCTTCCAACCTGCATTACTGTCCCAGAAAATAATGAGTTTATTGGTAAGAAGCTGGCAGCCCACAGACAGATGCAGGAAAACCACTGCAGCAACACAGGAAAGTTGTTTCCCCCTTTGGATGATGCACCCAGCTCAATTCATGCCTTTTAGGGAAGCCAAAGACTTATTTTCACCACAAAAAGCTCTCAAGGGGATGGATCCAGCACTTGCCATACTGCACTTGGATGTAGAGTATAAACCTGTAGCAACTGATCTTTTCCTTTCCAAGACAAAACAAATGAGTTCATTCCCAAAAGGGTTTCTTTGGACTCGTGGAAACTCTGAATATCCAAGGACAGAGTGAACTTCTCAGCACAGAGTTAGCTAACCAAGCAGCTTTAAATTCCTCCTACCCTTTCCCACACCTTCTCAGAAGCACATCTAGAAGGTTCAGGAATAAATATTAGTAAAATGGTACCTTGCAGCTCTGTGACTGTTCACATCTTGATCATTGTGAAAAATCTTTCGTGTCCCTTGTGCCCTCCTGAAGCCAGCAGATCTCAAGCAGTTCACTACAGAGCTGTGAGCTTACAAATCCTATTCCAGATCCTTTTTTTGCCTGCTGCATCCCCAAAGCCACTTTCCTGAGGAGTGCCAGTGTTCAAAATCATAAGACTAAGACCCAATACAGACCTACATGCAGCCTTTCCTCATCCTTTTGTGCTTGGAGAGCTGGAGTGTGGAAAAATGTCTCAAAAAATTGTTTTTTTTTTTACTGGAAATTAGTGTTTCAACTTGACATCTGTATCCCTACCTTTTCCATCTTAATATGGAGCTGTAATTTCACAGGATCAAAACCCACCCAGGCAAGAACAAAGAGAACTGGCCATAATATTTTGGGTGTTTTATGAATTGAGACTGGAGATCAAATCAGGTGAAGTGTAATAAAACTAAAATGTAGTTTCACTTTCATCCGACCATAGGATTTGGATTTCATTTGGTTCAGCTGTGAAAATTCAGATTTTTGCTTACTTTTCTCCTTTGTGTAGCTGCAGTGCACAGCAGCAAAATGTTATGTTTGTGAAATCCCATAATTGACCAGAATGGTGTTAAAAATACCTCTAAAATATAATTTCAGACCAGTTTAATTTTATGTCAACATTCTATTGCTATTTTTAGAATTTATGCTTTTAAATTTATAGTGTTTTTAGAAGTGACAATATTCAGAAATACAATGTTTTAATCACTGTAAAATCAAGGAAAATAAGAAAAATACCTAATAATAGGTTCAGAATCCTAATCTGAAAGTTGTTCCTCACTCAACAACCACTGGTTTAAATGCACAAACATGTGCAGAGTGTTTGGAGCAGATTGCTGCCTCCCAGGCTTGATGTTCTCTGCTCAGTAGGTAGTCTATCTGTGTCCACTCCTGGGGTTTTTTTTCCCCTACTCCATGATATTTGAAGTGCCCTTCCTAGTGGCACAGTTTCACAGGAGGCACAGAAAATTCTTCTTGAAATCTTGCACAATGGCCTTATTGCTTCAAAATGAGGATTGGAATCTGCTGGCTCTGAAAGGGAATCACATGACTCTTTCTGCCTAGAAGCATGAAGATATTAGTTAAAGAAAATCATCTTGCACCCCTCCTCTCTCTGCTTTGCATGAAAACCCTGGCAGCTGGAAGGGTTTCAGACTCCCCTGCATTTAACATTTCATTAGATACTGGATGCTTGCTGTAAGAAATTTGCTATACAAAGGCATTAAATATCCCATCATGCACTATACAAATTGGTGGCAATATTTCCTAAGCCTAGACCTCCACTTGGAATGAACTTTTACAATATCACAGCACATACTGTTAAATACCTTCTCATTTGGGTTACAGAACGTAGGTTTAATGAGAATTTGAACTGTGATCTTTTAATGTGATCACTTAGCTCATTAAAGCTCTCTATCACCTACACAAATCTCTTGTTCCTGAAGTTCACTGCAGTGAATCACAGCACAGCACTCAGGAGGAACTGGGAAGTAATTCAGTGTTTTCCTTCAGCTCTGGGGTGCAGTTCCCATGGGGTTCTCACACCAAGGGCTTTTCAAAGGCTGTTGTTCTGAAGTAATAATGAGAACACCCATGAAAAAGATCCATTTTTAGAGAATGGAATTCATTTTCTGGTGAGCCACTGCATTCCAGCGTGTGAAGCTCATCACTCTGCTTCAAAAGCTGCTGTTCATCCAACACTGCAAACAAATCATGAAAACCATTGCATTTGGCCAAAGCTGGGCAAGCTGGGGTTTTCCCATTGTCTGGAAGAGGCCAGAGAATGACAGGATAGCACAACAGGCATCACCAGAGAAGAGAGGAAACATAACTGAAATGGACTTGAAACCACTGCACTGGTCCCTTCCAGTGCTCTCGAGGAGCAGACCACGATTTTGACAACAGGTGAGCATTTGAAAGCAACAAGTTCTGCAGTTCTACAGGGATATTCAATATAGTTTTTCCTTTTTAATAGCTTTCATTCTTTTCAGTTGGGTCTTTGGCACTTGGAAGTGAATAGTTTATTTGCAATGTCAGGTTGATTTGAGAATACAATAAGAATTTGTTCATCCCATCTTTGCTGCCGGGGTCAGACCCCTGCTTTAGCCACAGTGCTTCTGGGAAGGAGCCTGAAAGCAAATCCTCACTCCTGTTCCTGGTCCTCCCTTTCTGCAGGAAGGAAAGCAGGGCTGGCAGGCTGCAGGGGACTGATGGGAACTCAGGGCAAACTGCTGGCAGGTGAACATTCAGCTAAGTATTTGGATGCCAAGGAAGGTGAGCTGCAAAGCACCTCTGTGGTCTAGAAGAAAGTGACTAAATTGTAATACATTACTTCAGCTTCCATCAAGATCAATTACTTGACTTATCCATATATTTTCCTATTTTCATTTCTGTGAATGTTTTCTTCTGTTAATAGGAGATCCATAGAAGTTGCTCTTCATTCTTCTTTTCATTCCAAAAGAGGAATTTCTTGCCCTTGAGAATAATAAAAGTTTTGACTAGACACAGGGAAACTTTAGCAGCAATGTCCCTTGATTTCTGGCAAAAGCTAGACAATTTTTGGCAAAAAAATATTGACAATTTAATTAAAAATACAGATAGGTACAAAATACATCCCTATAAAGCAGCATGATTTTTTTCTGCAATAACCTTTCTTTACCCCTTGCATTTTCAAGCTCCATCAAACTTTATTTAGCACTTGTACCACATGCCTTCCTCCTTGACTATGGAACACTTGGCAAGGGGCTGAGGTGCCCACGGGTGGATTAGTGTGGAGTGCAGAGACACTGAACAGCATAAATGCTGCTCATCAGATGGCTGGCCAATGTATCACCCAGCCAATGCCAAATATGGAGGGTGTATAAATCATATTAACCTCATCAAAATCCCTCCATCCAAGATAATTGAACAGGAGCAGCTATTTACAAACATGTAATAAAATACCTGGATGCTTTACAGCAGTTGGGTAACAGCTCGTGGTTGTTCCTCTACCATGGGAGATAAGACACCACTCTGGGTGATTAAATATGACAGAAGCCCTCCTGGAGAAGTATCAGCTTGTATAAGCTCTTCAAGAAAGTGTTGAATATATTTACCTGGACAGTGTCAAGTTATGCTGCATTGTTATTATAAAATTGACAAGTCAAGTGTTACAGGTAAACAGCAGCATATAATGTAAAAGGACAGGGAAAACCAGCAGAAAAAAAAAGGAAAGGTCTTTGGAGGAGAGTCCTTCTTATGCTAAGTTACTTTAATTCACACAGATGGAGAAAGAAAATAACAATTATCACAGGGGAATGGCTATAACAATGCTAAATCAGAGTGCCCTGAAAAAAAAGGTATTTTAAAATCTGATAATCAGAGGTAGAGAGAATGCAGTCACAGGAAAAGGCATGTCCCAGAAAAATGACTTTTACAAGAGAGTCAGAGTCCTGATCTTTGGGACCCTGCAAGGAGCAGTTTTCTATTGAGCTGAGCTTGGAGACTGGGAGAAATAAAGGAAAACCTAAAATTTTCAATATAACTTGAATAATAATAATTTTTTTAAACCATTTATCCTGAAATAAATGACTAATTATTCCCAGAATTCTTCATCATTTATGAATAATATACGTGATGAAGTGTGAGAATGATGCTTGATTAAATGAGGTCCCCAGAGTGCATCAGAGGAGATTTAGTCTGGAAAACAGCATCTGCTGTTTCTTTCTTTCCTTCTCTCAATGCTGTGTTGTTTCCACATTTTACAGCATATTACCCTCTTTCATTTGTAACAGAATGGGACAATATTTATTCAGATTTTTCTGTGGTGACCATACAATGAGTCTTTCAGTGTGAGGGGGCTGAAAAATATTGCTGAATACTTATTTATTTTTCCTGGCTCCGATAGTAATTACCTTCCCTTAGTCAGGCACAGGTTATACAAATCTAAGTCATTATCTGATATAATCATGCCAGCAAATTCAATTCAACTGGCTTCTTCCCAGACTGGGTTCTTTTTTTTTCCATATTTCTCCTCTTTCCAACACACCTGACACTGGGGATCGTGGCTTCAGTCTGCAGAAGTAATGAAAGCTGAACAGATACGGCAGTGAGCAACAGCTGGAGATGATGCCACTTCTGTCCTTTGCCACTGCAACCACTTTCATCCTGATGAAGTGAGTCTGCTACAGCTGCTTGTTCACACCTAGTCCTGCCCAGTTCTGGCAAATGGGGCCATCAGTGGCTTGCTTGAAAGGCCACAGAGGAAAGCCCAAGTTGCTGGAGTCCAGATGCAAGCGTCCAAGCTGAATTTTGAACCACAGAAGTAAAACCAGTTGGGAGAACCTATGGGCCCCACTACTGCTGGTATTTGAGAAGGTCAGGTTGCAGAAGAAATACTGAATAATCCGAGAATGAGGGAAAGGTTGATGGTGCAATGATATTCAGTGGGTGTTTTTCAACTTTGAAACTGCTACGTTCTCTCCATAACCTTTGGCTTTGCTCTTCTGGACTGTTGATGGGACTGTTGTGCCTGGTATCCTCACTAGGCTCTTCTACCATCATCTGAAGTCATCCCCTACTGCAAATGTGTCACTTGCAGCATCCCTCAAAAGAAAGAAATTACTTGAAAACAACTTGTAAGATCATCCTGAATATTCCATGCTTTGTATTGGATCTAAGGAGAGAAAAGGCAGAACAACCTCTCCTGCTTTGTTGGTTCCACCTCCCCCCACCCCCTTCTGACACAAATCAACCCCAAAGCAATCCAGATGAAGTGAAACCAGGAAAAGCAGCAGGCACACACCAAACACTGGTCAGGACTGCCTAATCCTTTCCATCAGACTGACTGCTTCAAAGTAATTATTGAAATGGCTCCAATGAAAATTAGGACCAGGCTTCTCCCTACCTTTCCATGCAGCACAGACACCTTGCACAGCCTGCAAGGTTAGAAACAAAGAAGCTGCTGGGTACCTTTGGACAGCCCTCAGATCCTCTAAACCATCCTAGCCTGCAGCAGTGTCCCAGCTCACTGTCTGAACAGGATTCTCATCCCACTTTCTCTTGCTGTTCTCACACCATCTGCTTGCAAGTCCCAGCACTTTGGGAACATTCAGTACCTGTGAGAGCAGGAGCTTGGATTATCCCAGTCCCATTGTAGCTGGGGACTTGTGCAGCAGCAGCAATCAGTGCTGAAAGATGACTGCTATCTAAGTGGCCAGATGCTTGTCCACAAATAGCTTGAGAATAATACTGAGGGACCCGTGGGTGGGAGATTTTTTGGGTATGAGTTTGCTTTTTTACACTGAAAGTAAAACTGTTCAAAACCTCCCAGCTTGCACTGCTGCTTCATTAGCACACGTTTGCACCCCACCACGGATGACACTCCATTAGAAAGACAAACACTTCTACCAGATGATGTTATGCCAATATTCACCAGCAACAAAGATAATGTCAAAGATAAAGCTGCCATCAAGTTATTACAAGGCTGTAATTTTGTCGAGCGTTTTTATGAAATTATAAAATTGAATATCATATCTCTATCTGATTATGAACAGCAACATAGCCCTGTGAGTTAATAATTACAGTCTTGTTTTTACTTGTTGACAGCCTGACTAATTGTTGTCTGAAGAGAATTTAAACAGATCAATTCAAAATCAACCATCTAAAGAAAGGTAACATGCTTAGCATATTTACTTAGGACTGCAAAGTTTCTGTACATCCCTATTTAAAGAATAGATATCTTTATCACATCAGAAGGGTTCTTTGGTTTGGGGTTTTTTTCCTCTAGAATGTCATCTGAAATTCAGGATTGTGTGTTCTTTAGCAAGCAGGCACCACGACTGCTTCCAAACGTCCAAATATTGTGTGAAAGATAAAGCAAAGCTACACAAATATTTCCTCCTCCCATCAACTTCTTTGTCTTTATCAAAATGCCATGTCTGATTTCTTCTAAATATAACTAGATATATGGACTAGATCATCTCCAAAGTTTCCATATGTTCTAAGAATACTTTCAATAGCAAGATCAGATTAATTTCTCTGAGATCAATGAGGTTTCGAAGCAGATTTATTTCGAATATTTTTATCAGGAAACATGAACTATATTTAAATAACTATCTGATCTCTTCAAATTAATAATATAAATAATTAAAAAGAGATTGGAAAGGATTTAGTAAATGAGTGTGTGAAGTGACAGGTTAATTACTCTGCGGATCATTAAACACCACATTTATTTGGCAACAAATAATTTAACCAAATGAATTCAGCCCGTTAACAGTGGGAAAAAAAATATCTTTTTTAGGCATTTGCTCATAGTTTGGTGAATAAATTCAGGGAAGTTTTCTACAAGCACTTTGCTTTCAGCTTTCATGCAGTATTTATTACTTGCAACTGAAGCAAGTGATGGATCTCTGACTGCATTTTAACTACGTGACTCTGAAGAAAACTGCAGCCTCAGCTTTTTTCTGTTCTTGGGTGGTGGGGGTTTTGGGGGGTTGTGTTTCTTTCTCTTCCCCTCTCTTTAGGTAGGCTAAAGAGTTACGAAGAGAAAGGAGTAATGGAAAAAAGTGTAAGCAATTCTCTAATGAAAAAGGATTCTTAGGAACATCCAAGTGAAGAGGCCACAACCCTGACCAACAGCTGCATGAACAGTAATGGAGATAAATAGATGCCATTATTCATAGGCTTTATTTCACCTCATTTCTTCTCCTCCCCAACACTTCTGCTGGAAGCACACAGAAGAATAAATGAGACATGCACAGGCAAACTTCAGTCCTAAGCAGAGCAATCTCCCCACAGGCCTCCAAGTACCTTGTGAGAGGATGGTAGGTGTTGCCACACTAGGAACACGTTCCTTTCAAGTCTCAAAGCAGGCAAGCTTAGCATCTGCCAAAGATTTCTTAGTCTCTCTTCCTAAGAAACCTTCATAAACTTGACCAGATTTCTTAAAACACACAAAGACCAAACACACCATAAGAGAAGAAGATGGAAAATTTCAGCAGCAGTAACACCACTGGCAAAGCTAAAGATGTCACATATTCCACTGAGAAATGGTTTTTAGGACATTAACAGAAAATTCTTGGAAACCCATTACTTGCTGCCTACATATACATAATTCCCACTGATTTTGATACATAAATATTGATCTTGGTATGGGTATCTATTGAGATAAATACAGTCAAGAACTAAGTATTGACCAAAGCAAAGAGAAGGTCAATACTCACATTGAAGGAAAATATATCTTCCTCTGATGAAAACAGAAGCCAATAGGCTAAATATTTGCCTTAATTTATAACTCCTGCAGATTCCACTGGTGTAACTGAGCATTGAAAAGAAAAATATCTAGTACATGTAACTCAGTGATTAGCTGCAGTGAATTCCCTGTTCTGGCTAGTGCAAGGGAAGCCAAGGAAGCTAAATTCATCTTGACACCACTGTACAACAGTTGGGATTAGCTGTTCTCAAGAAGGACTGCAAATTTTGATTTATTTTTTTTTCTGGTGTCAATGGATTATGGACCATGAGAGGCCATCCTAGAGCAACCTATCAACTCAGTGTCAAGAACTATGCTGCAAACTCTACTAATGACAAACAACTGCTTAAGGAATAAACTACAGACACATTCCCCTTTCTATGTAGTCTTTGTCAGGGGAGCATGTTGTTGGAGAGTTTAGATGTGATTAAGACTACAACAGGTAAATCATGAAAGATTAACTGAATAACCTTTAGATATCCCTTCCAACCTACATTATTCCACAATTCTTTAGAGAAAGGATGGAATGACAAAAATCCCATATTTTTATCCACTTGTCATCAGTGTTAATAGCCAAGTAAATATTCAGTCACTCTATGACAAGAACAGTTATTGAGAACAAAAGCTGAAGTAGTTTTATGCTCAATTTTTTCTTTTGCATAATTGTAACTTCAAATTCTTCCTGCATTTGAAACCTTTTCTACTTAGGAACAGAAGTCTTGCATTTGGTGTAGAACAAACACTGTGCTTACTGATGTCTGACTCATTATTTCCCTTGCAATTTAACCTGACCTAAATGTGTAGCCTACAATGACAAACATATTATAAATGAGCAATAGGTGACACATTTATGACATCTGGTATGAAACATCATCATTATCTGTTCTGGGTATTAGAGAAATTAAATATGCATTCATCTAGTAGATCACAGTGGAAAAACCTCATGTGGTGAGTTTCAAAAGCAACCTTTAACACGTTAGTGTCTAAAATGCAGTTCCCAGGGAGAAAGTCATTGCTGGGAAGTAGCTATTGCATAGTAGGGAAAAACAGACTGCAGAAAAAAAAAAGTTACTTAATTAGGAATGAATATGTTCATACACTGCTGGAACACTGCTGCACTGAAAGTACTGTGTGCCTTTTAATGAAAACTCCACTAAAACAGGGGAAACTGCTAATTTACACAGAACAGAGAAGATCTAACATCTGGCTTTGGAATACATCACCTGATGGTGTTCTTAGGATGAAAACAAGGATCCCCCGTGCAAGGGATTCAATTTCAGGTAACAGCTTTTATCTTGATTTGCATTCTTGTCTGATGAGGAAGCAATGTGTCAGCTTTTTTGTTTGAATATCCCCATTTTGCTCGGGGTGGTAGTCACACTGCATCAGGTAAAGCCTGCTACAACACCATCACCCAGGGGAAAAAGCCTAGTAAGAGAAAGGGATCTAAACAGTCTCACACCTCACTTCAAAGCAAATCTCATCTTCTGAGCTATTTCTTTTTTCTTTGATTCACTAAGAGAGAGAGAAAAAAAAATCTATCCCTTACATATTTCATTTGGATGGCCTTCCATCTTTGTCACTTTTTTGGGGGAAGGAGAAAATAACTGTAGAGATTGACATTTTAATTTCTATCTGTCAAGAATGAAAGATTTGAATGAGCTCACACACTAACAGGGCACAGAAACTTGACTGAGATCTGAACACGAGGTTCAGGTGAGGGAAGAGGAATAGGAAAAAATCTCTAGTGGTCCACACTGAGGAAATTACATATATATATATATATATATATACACACACCTTACTTTGGCTGGGCTTAAAATTAGTAAACATGAGAACAAAACTTCTTCCTGAGATACTAATGTTGACTCTGCCAGAATCCAGGCAGATTTTTCCCTACATCCTCTACATTTTTATTTCTCCATAGTTCTCAAACAACTCTCCTCCAAACATACAACAGAAAATGCATGTTTATGTATAAAGGTGAGTTATAAGTCAAGGAGGCACATCTAGCTCTTTTTACATGGAGTGAGAAGGAGTATTTAGACTGTAATTTAAATATCCAGAACCTGTTTCTGTTATGACTACACAGAAAGAATGAGGCTATTAACTTCCATATGCTCATATCATCTTTTATGAACACCTGTCTCTCTTTGGGGATTTGTTGACCTCTTAAAATGTATTTCTTCCTTGAATATTTTTCATGTAGACTTCCGTAATAAAAGCAAGATAGATAAAAATAAAAACTTTTTTTTTTTCCTTTTTTCCTTAAGACCTGAAGAGAATAACAAAATTATCCTTGTTCTGAAACTGACTGGGTAAAATGTGGAGGAAAAATAAAAATGGTGACAAATAATTGCTAGGAAGTGCTAAGAAACCAGGAATGGAATATGAGTGTTGGAAGTAAAAAAAAAACAACCAAATCATCTAGCAATTGACCAGCAGTACATGAAAGGAGGTCACTACAACACAGTAAGTCTTCTTAAAAGCCTATGTCTAGAAGATATAATCCATCTAAAAAAAATAAAAGCAGCAAAGAATTTCAGATTTACTGGGTCTTTAATCCAAATTATGTAAATTGTTGTGATTAAGTACTATTATTAAAAACAAAACAAGCAGAACCATTGTTTTTTATCACAAAAGAACTCTCTGGGAGCCAATGACTAGCTCTAAATGTTCTAGCTCTAAGTTTGACAGGTGCAAAGGCATTTCAATTTCATCATCAGGTGTGACCAGTAAAAAACAACAACTGTGCACAGACTGTACTAAAAGATGATAAATGTGGTTTATAAATGTCATTTACAAATGAACACCATATGAAATACTTTCAAAATATAGGGTTCCCAGTGTCAGAAGTGCCTGATGACAAGGATATTGAGGAAAGTCCTGGTTTGATCCATCTGTTGCTTCTCTCTCTCTTCAGCAAATGTTTTCTGCAAAACTTGGCAAAGGAAAGCAAGCCTTAAGCATGGCAATAATTGATCTACCAGGTTTTCATTCTTCACAATCTGTATAACAAGCTAGAGCACTGAGATAATGAACTAGAAACAATCCAACCTAATTGGGAATGTTAGGAAAACAACCCTTCCTCACCTTCAGTCTGCAGCTCTCTAGGGAGCATGGTAATCAGTGCTTTTTAAAAGACAACTCATTGAAACTGGGATTCTTTGCAGATGAGGAAGAAGTGCCTCTGTCAATTATTTGTGGAGCAGTTTGGAATGACAATAGGTGAGCAATATATAATGAATCCACTGCTGTATATTCCTGCATAAAATCATGTTACTTACTGTACATTGATAAATGTCAAGTGCAGTCTGCCCCAGATGCATTTCAACCCTGGGAAATGGGAAAGATTTTGGATCAGTTTATTGGAAAAGTTTGGTGTGATTTGGTTATGAAGCTCAGTTAAGCTGCAAATGTAGTTATTTGATGAAGAAATCACTTATTGATGTGGACATCAATAGACAGGCAGACAAATAGTTATTCCTCCAAAATGAAAGCTTTCCAAATCCCTGCTAAATTGTATTTCTGATTACCAGAGGAGAGAAGAGTTCCATGAGCATGCTTCCAGCTCTGTAAGCATGAAGTCGATTCTACCTGAGTGGGTGCAGCAGTGAACAGTCCAGGACTGCCACTGGAACTGGCAGAAGTGCCCAAAGGGAATTCCCTCCACTGAGGACCACCAGACATCAGTATTTTTATTTCTCTGTGTGGGCAGAGCTCCACAGACTTCTGTGGAGAAATAGAATTTGAACACTGGATGGAGAAGTTAGTCTAAAACTCCCTCCTGTGGGATAGCCCTAAAGATGAGGGTTATGTTTCTTTGAAGAAATGGAAAACTCCAAGTATTTTTCTAAGTTAAACAGATTTTCTTTCTCACCCTTTTAGTATGATAAAACCCCACACTAAATGCAGCAGGCATTTAGTGGCCTCCAAACAAGCTTGCAGGTTTCATAAAGCAATTAGCATCCTCAAGTGATTACAACACTGTCCTGGACACAAAACCTGATGGAGGTGTCTGGCAGCTCCCATTCTGCACACTACAACTCTGGGCCAAGGTGGGAAATCAAGTCCCAAGGGAGAGAAGTATATCGACTAGCTTCTCTAAAGTCATTGTGGAAAGCTACATTGCTTAAACTTTTAATTTGATTTTAATTTAATTTAGCTGTTCTAATTAGTCTTGCACAGAAGTGCATCCTGAAGGAGGTTAGATTCACTAGGTCAGAGTAGATTTTCTGAATGTCTTGCTTTAGTGCAACTCACCATTTCATTTCCAGCAGCAGGAAAATAATAATTAATCAGATTTAGTCATGTTCTCTAGATTGAAAGCCTATCTTTAGGCTTACTGCAGTTTTATCATGCATATAGTTTCAGAAAATTATGTATCAAAAATTCCCATGGTGAAGTCACACTGACAAAATAATCACTGGTGTAACTCCATCAAGCTCAAATGATAAGAGCCACACAGTTTAATATTAAAGTGGTTCAGAATCAGCATTATATGACAAAATGGAATGTACAACTCATTCAATGCTAATCTCCTGCAATATATCCTTTGATCAAGACAAAAATGATGGCCAGAGCAGGATTTCAGTCAGCATTCCTTGAAATAAAGGCCTCGTTTGCCTTGGGTCAAAAGTATTCATGAAGCCACTGTATTGAAGTTTATGGAATTACACCAGAAATTAATTTGCTTTCCAGTGTTCAGAGTGTAAACAATGGCATTATGAGTGTGTTCAGACCTCTCTGGCCTTAATGAACTGATCAGATTATTCCATTCACAGGCTTCACAAGGATGAAGATCATTATGTATTGTCAGAAGATTCAGCAGATACCATTCATAACACTGCAGCTTTGCCAAAGCAACCTCGTGTTATGGGCTGATAAATTAAGCAGCCTCAGAATTCTCATTAAGTATGTCAAGCTGAATTGCTGTGTGTTTTGTTTTACCTAATGGCTTGGATGACCCACAGCTACTCACCATAGGAAAAGATCTCAATAATGGAGCTGAACTTAAAAGGTACCAAGCAGTGAGTACAAAAAGCTGCTGGCAGTGAGCTCCTCCGTGTTGTAGCATGTAAATACTTCCCCAAAAGTTTTTTATCTACTCAAAACAGACAGGCAAGCAAGAGTGAAAACACATTTCCAGTGATTAACACAAAAGTGAAGTTAATTCTTTCTTGATTTTGGCTAAGTGTGCTTCACAGTGCTTGTCTTTTACTGGTTTCAGGTACTGGGCTATGAAACTCCCATCACTAATTCAGCCTTCCAGGGAAATGTTAAACATCACCACACATCTTCTGTATTTACCTTACTTTTCAATTTTCCCTTATTTATTTTCAAACAAAGCCTCTCCTCCTTCATGCCTGTTGCTAATACTCTCTCCCAATTTTTAAATTCTTTTTTTTTTCCTCTTTTGAATGGAAAAAACCCCAACCCTTTGTGGTTTACAAGTCTCACCTCCACCCATAGCAGAAGCACCAAAAACCCCATGGGAAGACACAACAGTGTCACCTCTGCTGTCCTTACCAAAGGCCACTCCCCAGCCCTGCTAATCCTCCTCTGAAATACCCAGTCTGGGTTTTTTGGGACCAGTTAAGAGACTGATGACTGATCTTTAACCCCCACTGTTAATCAGGCTTTAAATACATTTAGTCAAAATGAAGAAAAGATCCCAGTCTTCTTACATATTTATCTGTGCTATCACAACTTTAAGCCTTGTAAACCTCTCACTGCATTTAATGATATTAAAGCAAGCATTTTACAAACAAAAATACCACAAAGTAATTTACCAAATTATACAAAATCCCAGCAATACAAAGTCTCCTTAATGTCCTTATTCACTGTGCCTCAGAATAATTAAAACCCATTACTGCCAGTGATGACTCTTTGAACTTTATTAAGTCCTTCAGAGGCTTTAGGTCATATCCTGGTCTGGGCTTCTGAAAATCCACTCTGAACATCACAGAAGCACTGAACTACGTGATACAGAGGTAAAGATCAACTGAAAACATTTCCAATATTCAGCTCAAATTAACTGAGGCTGTTCTTTAAAAATACAATTAAAAATCCTCCATAAACTGCTGGGATCTTTAAAAAGAAACAAACAAAAAATTCAAATATATCCTTTTTAAGGACATATTAAGCCTATTTAAGGCCAGATGAAGTAGCAGCTAGTCTGGTAGCAGACCTCATACAACCTAGCTCAACTGACAGCAGAGGTATTCTTGTAACATTTCTTGGGCATGGGGAGATAATTTCCAGCAGGGAAGGGTAAGCAATCTTTGATGGCACTGACCTCAAGAGATTGCCTTTGCCATTAGTAACAGATCATACTTAGCAGACCAGCCTGAAACCTGACTTGCAGAAACACCCTAAAATTGCATTTACAGTCAAATAATCACATGCAGAGAATTTTGGAAAGTGAATTTAAAAATCTTTTTCACCTGTTTACTCAAACTGTGACCTATTATTCTGGAAAAATCTATTCTTTTTCTTGCTCTTCCAAAAAAACTGGCCCCAAGTTCCCCATTATTTTGCATAGGTATCTTCCAACATAAATTATTGAACACTGATCATTCTTCTTCAGCTGACACAGTCCCCAAGTGCTCACATCATTTGGGAATGGACAAAATGTCACAACGAGAAAGTCCCTTGTTTAGGGATGGAGTACATTTGCTGATTATGCTGCATTTCAAGATGTGGGTAAGCAGCAAATATCAAGACCTTTGTCTTTTGTATAGGATGGTGAAATCTCAATGAGTTTTTAAATCTGCAGATAACAAAGCTTGTAGGGACTGCAGATAAGCTGGAGGACAAGCTAGGAATTCAAATGAACTTGACAAATGGGAAGGCAAATGAAAAGCAGAGAATGTTTATTCAGTGGGGACAAAGGCAAGGTTCTGCACCTAAGCATGAATAATTAGCTATGCAAATGTAGGACGTGGCTCAAGTAGTTAGCAGTTTTACAGAAAGAGGTGTGAGGTTTGTTATGCATCGAGAAATGAACACGAGTCAACAGTGCTCCAGTGTTGAGGAAAAAGCCAAATACCCCCTCAGGCAGCTGAGAAAGAAAGAGCCAAGATCCCTCAGGCAATCTTTCCCTGTAGGCAGGGCTGGTAAAGCTTGGGCTGGAGAATGTTGTCCAGCGACTCATCTCCCAGAAACCTGGATAAAATGGGTAGAACAAGGACAAGGAAACAGCCAAGGTTGATTATCCATGAAGGCAGACTGAAATATTCTGAACTGTTTAGCTTGAAGAGGAGAATCAGGAAAAATATGGTGAGGGTCTGTAAGCAGGCAAAAGTATTTAAAAAAAAAAACCCAAACCACCAATGTCAAAAGGAATGAGACTGGAGTAGAAAAGTTTCTCACCTTGTTTTACAACACACACATTATTTTGTTGTTGTTTGGCTTGGAGGAATATTTATTTATAAAGCAGAAATATAGAGAGCTGCATTTCAACAGGGAGAGACTGTTGAGCACAGATGGTTTGTGGTACTGCTGCAGCATCTATATTTGCTATGACAGCTTCAAGAAAAGCAAAGCACACCTCTGTTATTGTTTTGAATCTAATCTTTCCCATCATCTGAATTCTCTTCCTTGATCTAAACATACAGAGAATCTTGTCAGAAGAAAAATCACCACCTAAAAGCAGTCAAATGCCTCATACAGCAAGTGGGACAGCAAGAAGAAAGTTTATCTACAGCTAAATACAAGACAATGCCAGGCAGCCAGCTACCAGTCTTACACTATTTTTTGACTATAATGCTTTGTAAAGTGAAGTTCTGAAGGGAGTTTGTAGATGGAAACACTGCAAGAAGTACTTAGTTAATCCATCAATGGATTGGGTTAAGGAAAAGTTCTACTACCTGGTGTTACTTGGAAATCTGTGATGCTTTTAGAAATTCAGCATTTCATTCTGCAGAAGAGCTTTAATTTCTATTGCTCTGAACTTTCTCAGTGTCAAATTTCAGGATTCCCCTTGGCAAAAGTAACATTAATTCAGATAAAAGGTAATTTATTATTGAGAAAATAGCTAGACAGAGATCAGACTTCAGAACATACTCTCCTCTTGATACGTTGCTTAATTCCATGTTAATTAAGTGCACATTTCAGCACAGACTTCACACCTTTCATCTTCACTGTAACACTGGGGTCCCATTTAAAAATTGAGAGGGTGTTAAACAGAAAAACACTGCACACAGTACTTAAGATCACCTAGTGATACAAGCAATATGACCATATTGCCAGGGGGGTTTGAAGCATGACTGAAGGAGATTTCAGTCAGCAGCAATCTCCATCAGATACCAGACCCTCAAAATCCTTGTTCTCACCCACTTGTGTTTGCTGTGTCCAACTGAGGGACAGTCTCTTTTCTTCTGTGCATCAGGGCTGCATTAGAACTTGCCAAAAATCCTGCAGAAATAAGTGACATCAACATCTCCATGCTTTAAAATGCCTGTCAGTGTGTAAAACACGTAGTGTTTACAACCTGCTTTGAGGAATTTAATTAGGACTTGAAGACAATATTGCTTTATTATTTCTTCATATTGGTCACTGATTTGATACAGCTCTGGACAAGTAGCTCAACATTTGGTTCATCTCTGGTGGATGTGAAGTTTAACCAATGACTGTTCACTGTTTGGGAGCATCAGCATAAATTTAACATTAAAATGTTCAAATACTGGAATGTGACTGTGGCTCTGTTCAAATGCCTGACACCATGCAAATAATCTAATTTTTGACAACATCCACTTAAAGCAAGAAAAAACCCCAAACAAACAAATCTCATGCTCCTCATCTCTTATTATGTTAGCAATGAAGCAATGTTACACTTACCCAAGATTATAAACTGGTCTGTAAATGCTAAAAGTTCAGAACTATTTGATTGTGGCACTTCTCTCAGAAGAAGTTATGGAGTTGAGTAACACATGCTTTCAGGAGGAAGAATAAAAGAGCCTTTCTGAGTTATTTTAAAGATACCATAGAGATCTAGTTTTGCATCCCACCTACATCTACATGTAGTAGTAAATAAAAATATATCAAAAAAACCCCAAAACTCCTCAAGTAACATTTATGAGAGGAATACTTTTGAAGTGCAAGAGATAGATTCATAGATAGCTTCATCTCAGTATCTGGGAGCTAAAAAAAGATAATAATTTTTTTTTTCCTCCTCAAGAAAAGAGCATTTGCTTCAAAGCTTACACAAAACATACTGATTGTGCAGAATAAATAAATAACTTAAACCAGTGTTCATTGCATTGAATAGGCAATGTCAGTTTCTCCCCTGAGGGCTGCTCTGGCTGCAGGATCCCTCCAAGGTAGTTCCAGAGCTAAGGGAGTGACATCCCCTTGTCTCTGGTACAAAGCTGTGGTGGGTTGACCTTTGCTGGATGCCAGGCACACACACCCACTCCTTCCCCTCCTCAAAAGGGCACCGAGAGGGGAAAACAAGCTGACAAACTTTATGGGGGATGATAAAGGCAGCAAAATCACTTTTCTATTACTTTCACAGACAAAACATAATCAACTTAGGAAAAAATGAACTGAATCCATTGCCAGTTACAATGGAATTGGATAATATGAAGCATAGACAAGATTTAAAACACCTTTTTCTTCCACCTGTATCCCAGGCTCCACTTAAACTCTCATTCCCAACCCCTCTCCCTCCCCAAGAAGTGCAGGGATATTGAGGATCAACACATAGCAGTACCTTTCTGCAGCTCCTTTCTCCTCAGTCTTCTGCTGCTCCAGCATGGATCCTCTGCACAGTCCACTGCTCCTTCTGCTCCAGCATGGGTCCTCTGCACAGTCCACTGCTCCTTCTGCTCCAGCATGGATCCTCTCCACAGTCTTCTGCTGCTCCAGCATGGATTCTCTGCACAGTCCACTGCTCCAGCATGGATCCTCTGCACAGTCCACTGCTCCTTCAGGGTGAACATGCTCCTGGTGGGCCTCTCAATGGCCCACAGCTGCTGTCAGAAGCCCGTTCCTGCACAAGTTTCTCATCCCAGGGGAATCTCTGCACAGAACCTCTCTGCTCTCACGTAAGCACCTCTGGAGCAGCAGCTACTTCTGCTCTTGTCTCCCTCACCACCCGAAGAGTGAGCTTTGCCCTCAGACTGATTTCTCCTGACATGCTACAGGGGTGGCTGAGGGACTCATCTCTGTCCTGCAGTGAAGCCCCTGCAAGCACTGGGACCTTCTCATCCTGGGGGGGGATGGCCCCAGCCCAGGCCCCACCTCAGGCCCTGCCTCAGGCTCTGCCTCAGAGCCTCAAAGAGGTGGCCCTGCCACTTCTAGTGGGAAAGGCCACGACCCAGTGAACTCTTAATTCCAATCCTACCACCAATCTGAATCGTTTTAAAACTGGGGGCCTCACCTGAACTAGAAGCCCAAGGTGTTTTCTGTGGCGCCTACAGAAGGCAGGAGTTTCCCTCTCCTGCCCAACAAGCAGCCCCTCGGCCTACAGGGCTTTTCCACAGGAGAAGCTGCTCTTGAAGCATGGAATTAATGCTTCCCAGCTAATTAAGGTGTTTCTCCTTCCTCACTTCCATCTGGATCCTGGCAACCACGGTGCTCAGAGGCTGAGGAGCTGTGGATATTGACATACCTTTAATGAGTGGTAAGCAGGGATGAGAGCAAATCATCCCTTTCTGGGATGCACTCTCACTGCATTTTTATTCCAAAAATTCAGTCCCCCTTTGATGCCTAACCAAACTAGCAATTAGTTGTCAAGGCACAGCTAAAATGGCAAAATAAAAGCTGTAGATTTAATCAGCATTTGCATGGTAGCTGAAATTATGCTGCTTAATGACTTGAATGAGTTGCAATAAAAATGAGTTGACTACATATCCCCAAAAACAGATTCCTAGAAGAACAGTCAAACACAATAGCTTCAGGAAATAACATTAAAAAATTATTAAACCATGGGGCTCTCAGTTGCCTTAAAATATGGGCATAAAATCTAAGGTTCTTTAAGAACATACCAAATTTAACCATAGATGTAGCTGAAGAAAATAAATTTAGAAAGGGAGATTTTGTTTGGAATAAATCCTCAGAATAGCCAAGCTGACTGACTTTTCATAAAGATCACTTTTTCTGGGGGAAGAAAAAAACCTGAAACATCTCCATGGTACTTTGGATGCTTGGGTTTTTTGGTGAAACACCTCATTGCTTTCATTTTACAGCCACAGACAATAGCACTCTCTCATCAGGACAATGTATAACAAAAAAAGAGAAAAATCCTGATTGAAAAAATGAGGATCCATTTCACTGAAAAATGAACAAAAATGCCCTTGAGGTGATGCTCAGGTGAATGCTGGAGGTTTAGACATGATGTTAAAGCTGAACTTTACAATTAACATTTGGAAAACTACTTGATAAAGAAGACAATTGTGTCTAGGTTAGGATACATGTAATTTTCCTAACATCTCAAGAAACATGTGCAGATTACAACTTTTTTTGGGGTGAAATACAATGCTACCTGTGTGCATTCTTAGAGGCTTTGTCAGTTTGGCAATTAGGCTTTCTATGCCTCAATATGTTGTGATTTTATACAAGGTATTTGATAAAAATAATACTGCATTTCTGCTTCTGGATAATGACAAAGACTCCCATCTTTTGTTAACACATGTTAACTGTCCTCCTGTCACATTTTAAAGCAATATCTTGAACTTTTTAAAATACTTAAATCTATTATTATGCTTAAAAATAAACAAAAAAATGAACTTTATTAGCTTTTCTGACACATACATTTTATGTCAGTAATACCTGAACACATCTCCTCATAAATTATGAGCTCAGTGTGCCTGTGCTGCCAGATTTCCTTGCCCTCCAAGGTGTACTGCAGCCTCACATCCAGCTGCTTCTCCAAGATCTCTCTTGGATTGAGGTGCCCAGAACTGGACACAACACTCCCCAGTGCCCAGTAAAGGGGGACAATCACCTCCCTACGACTGCTGCTCGTACTATTAAATTAATTAATAATTAATAACTATTAATTTTGCTGAAGTTCAGGAGGTTCCAGCTTGTGCCCTCCTCCTCCACGTTTGCTGGTGTCCCTGTGAAGGTCAGCCATTGCCATCCATTGTACAGGTCATCCCCCCCCTCATTTCACACAAGGGTATTTTACCCCATCATACAGGTCACTAATGGATACCTAGCTCAGGACATTTGATTTTAGGGACACAAGTTTGAATGCAGGATGTATGCAGGGTTCACTCTTAACTTGACAATTAAGTTTATTCCACTTTCTGCAGCAAAAGGCTATTCCACAAAGTCATGATACACATGGGCAGAAACTGAAGAGGATTACAGGGGATGAAACCATCACAGACAGTGAAATACTTTTTTCATTAAATAAACCAAAGAAAAAAAAAATCAACAACATTTTGGTGTGTTCCTTTAAGCAATATGAATTGCTTAACAATTGAACAACTCATTATTCACAGTTCTGAGGAGCATTTTTTAAGCTAATGATAGAAAAATGTCTGACATTCAAAATCTGAAGCTCTAGGAGCGACGAGGTCACGTTTTGTCACTGCATGATGAAAAAGGACAAGTATAATAACAATACAGCAGATCACAGATAGCAGCCTGCCTGTCACACCCCTGATTATCTTACCAGCATACAGATGGCTCTCAGAGTATTTTTCTCAAATATTCTGGAACACTGAAATGCATCCTAGAAAATGATTTACCATATGTTTATAAATGCTACGTACATAATCATTACATCTTGCTGAAAGAGAGGGACATTTGCATATAGAGGCTGACAAATATCTCTCTAATGGACAATATTATCTATATGCACACCTTGCAATTAATTATAAGTGAAGATTACTAGTGGAGGAGGACTTAAAGCCAGTTGATTCAGCACAGCCTGACAGGTTTAATACTGATACACTGAACTTCCTAAACCCAATCTGAAAAGTCAGTAAATGTAGTGTAGACTCATACTTGGCTTCTACAAATATATAGCAGCCACTTATCTTTTTCACCCCAAATTAATGCTTTGGGAATAGTGTGAGTACTATGGCAGGTACTTTGAATCAAATACTGCTATCAAAACAGCAAAAAAAAGGAAATAAATGTTTCAGCAAACACCAGGTCTAAGGGCTGCAATGACAAGAACCTTAGGAAATACTGAGAAGATGTCCCCATCAAGAGAATTGTTCCTGCATGTATGTTTAATTATGTTAATAACAAATTAATTATAAAGTTACTACAGCTCACAAATACATAGAGTGAGATCAATGAAAGGAGACAGACAGGCTGGTGGCACAGAAAGAATCAAGTATGCAAAAGGATGGCAGGGCACAGAGCAGGTAGATGCAAGGAAAGCAGTTTATCCCACCTCCTTCCAGGGCTGCCCCACCTGCCACTTGGTATCTCTGCAACTCCCAGAACACACTGCAGTGGAATTACCTGCTTTCTGCTTGGCTAAGACAGTGGCTGCAAATCTGGCATGAGCTTGTCACACCTCTTGGGGTTTTTGACATTTTAGTGGCACAGTTTACCATTACCATTGCATTTCCTACTCAGGAAAGATGCACAGTTAGATCTGCATTAGTATCTCTCTATCCTGTGTCAAAGCCTCCCTGCTCTTCTCTTGGGTAAATTTGCAAACCCAAAATAGAAATATCCTCATTAGCAACCTGTTTATTTTGAATATTAGTGATTGAAAGGATTGTCCAGAAAGACACTGAACCTTGGTCTTAGAATAAAAACAAGAGGTCATCCACATACATTTCGCTGTTGCTTCTTCCAGTGGTTAATTACCTTCAGTTAAATATCCCTAAAACTGCTGAATATCAATTAATTTTAATCTTTGGTTCTAGTTCTTCCCCCTTCCTACTAACTCACTGCATTTTCTACTGCAAGCAAGGCACATCAGTGTTTTGAACTCTGTCTGGATGACATTTTTCTCTGAAGGACTTTTGCTCTCTCAGTCCACACAACACGCCGGTGACTCTCCTCTGAGCAACCCCTTATTTTATTTCCCTGTGTGTCTTCTGCTGGAGCCATTAATTCTGCATTGAGAGATGTCCCAGAATGGAGGTGCTGACTCACTAATGTACACGTGGGCATTCAGCAAATGTGGCACAGGAATCTCAAATAGCATCCAATTTGACATTCTGGCCTAATTCAGCCTGCACTTAGCCTTAGGTAACAATCACAGGCCCCAGTCATGTTGTGCTGAGAATCATACAATCACTTGGTTAGATTCTCTTGCTGAAAAGCTGTTGTTCCAGTCTAACACAGAAGCCTGAAGGTAAAATTACCAGGTTGGAAATTTCTCAGTGATTATAAATCCTCTAGAAATAAACTAATAGATATGTCATTTAACAAACAAGAGCCTTTTTGATTGCTCTATGTCTCCAGTCAGCAAAATGGAATTATTATAGCTGTGTTCACCTGAGCTGGAAATGCAAGTACAAGGCAAGCTCCTTTCATCAGTGCTTCAGTCCACATCTTGGGAACTGTTTCAGGGGAATTTATGTCAGAGATGTGTGTGCTGGAACTGGTTACAGCAATCACTGTTAATCAGGCAGTAAAAAAAAACCCCAAACCATTCACAGACAATTTGTGAACAGCACAAGAAGCCAGACATTCTAGGATAAATTATTCAAAGCTGTCATTTGCTTCCTTACACATGTTCTGCAGAAACTTCCACAGCTTTTCAGATGAGATGCTGGGAGAAAGGACACTGACTCTGCTCCTGAATTCTGTTTGAATTCTGCAAGGGGCATGGATGTCTGTGCAACACAGGCACCTCCAGCAAACGGTTTGGATGCAGATTTTACAGCCTATATATGTATTAAAATGAAAGGGCACCTGTTCTACACTTGTAAAGAGTAA